>JAFMPE010143377.1:434-40617 GCA_024759925.1 Ficus religiosa
TTGCATATGCGCCAGGGGTTATGAGGTTCACACGCCTAGAGTTGTTGAGGCCATCTTTTACGAGTGTGTTCCGGTCATTATATCGGATAACTATGTGCCTCCTTTCTTTGAGGTGCTGAACTGGGAGGCGTTTTCAGTCTTTATTCAAGAGAAAGACATCCATAATTTGAGGAACATTCTGCTCTCGATCCCTAAAGAGAAGTACGAGGCGATGCAGTTGGGAGTTAAGACGGTTCAAAAGCATTTCTTTTGGCACAAAGAGCCTGTTAAATATGACTTATTTCACATGACGCTTCACTCGGTTTGGAACAACAGAATTCTTCAAGCAAAAACTAGATGAAGATGCTGGATCCTGAGGCTGTTCTGATGTAAAACGCGAGAAGTAATTTCAAGTTGAGTCGACGGTGTAAAAACCCGAAAGCTTAAAGACCAAACCAATGCTGCTGATCATGTTTCCATGCCATTTGTAGATTGACACAAAAATCGGGTTCCGAATGCAGTTTAGGCTGGTGCTGTTTTTCAACAGTTTTCCTCAGCTTAAAAGGGTATTGTTTTATGAGGCAGAAAATGGGCGAATTAAGATTTGCACCCGAAAAGAACAACGGCATTGTAACTTTCTACCCAAGAAAGAACCAAAAAAAAAAAAAAAAAAAATTGGGGGAGTGGGCTTGAAATCCAAATTTGGAGTTGAATGATGCTCATTAGTTCTACATGTTACGTTAGAAGGAGAACTATATATGAATGTATGTTTGTATATATGTGTGTGTGTGTGTGTATTTTCCTACAAGAGAACTTACTTCTCGTCCATGAATAGCAGATGGTACTAACCCAATGACATTTCTTGTTTTGTCATCAATTTTTTTTTTTTCCTTTTTATCCCTTTACATATTTTCCTTCCAAGTGTCATGAACATGGAAAATTATTATGGCTCAAATTTATTGTTATGATTGTTTTTCATTTTCTTTTGGATGGGTCTTCAATGGTCATGTCTGTTACAATAATTTACATATAAATATAAGTATAAATATATCAGTGCGGTATTTATGGTAGTAGTGGTAGGGTCCGTCTCTTAAAAGAAGCTACCAATATTATAATTAAAGGAGTAGGACTGTAACAAATATCCTATTCAAAAGATGCAAGGGGATAACGATGGGATACCGGATAATTGATATCTTAATAGACGGCATAGATTTAAAGTTGGGTGTCGTGGATGTCGGTGTTTTATCATCTGGTTTTTAAATGTCGGTTTGAAATTGTTTTAGGTTTCTAATGAAACTTTTGTAGATGTTTACACTTAGTTTTAACATTTTAAAATTTTATAATTTTAAATCGAAATTAGGTGATTTGATATTTTTTTTAAATATATTTTAAATTTTTATATTTTTTTCATCTAAAATATTTTTTTTTCAGCTAGATATTCACTTCAAAAACTTAACTTAACTCTAATCTAAATTTCTCCTAAATTCCGTCTCCAATTATCCGAACGGTCCCTGAACTTCAATTTCTTTTTGTTTTTTGTTTAACAAAAAAGATTCATATATTACCACATATAAAAAATAATAATAAAAAAAGGTGAAATAAAAAGATATTCACGGTTCACCATCAATACTAGCGCTCTTCAAACAGCATCAAGTAAAACGTGAAAAAGATAAATATTAAGCTTCCATTTGATTATCAGTTGATGAAATTTTTAAATAAAAATTAATTATAAATTTTATTATTTTTTTAAAAAATAAAAACTAAAATAAAAAATATAATTTAATTACACTTAAATTTAAATATTAAAAAAAAAATTTTAAAAAAATTTTAATCTGAAATCAAACGCAAGCTCAATTTTTAATTAAAAAAGACAAAAAAGAAATTTTGACACTTTCTTCTGTTAAGCCATGCTCAACTCTTTCAGTGAAACTGTCACTTTTCTATTGAATTTCTTAAGCAAGCCGACTTGTCCTACCGTACCTTAAAGGGTTTCTATGTTTGGCTGCCTAGAAACCGAAAGAAAATCAAGCTCAACTCTTTAACACTTCATGAAACTGCCTTCTTCGCAAGCGTAACGACTGAGAATTTTTCTCAACTGTAAGTCCAATTTGCTCCGAAATTCTCCAGTTCTTTTTTGTGTGCATGTTATTTATTAATTTTACTTATTTTTTTGGTTCAAATATTGCTATTTCTGAAGTAGTAGTCTTTACAGTCAGTCAGTATGTATTTTTGTTACCCAGATGAAACTTTTTTTTTTTTTTTTTCCAAATGTTGTTCAAGATTTCTTTGTAGATTGTGTTCTTGTTCATGTCACTGATTTCCAGGCGCGTATGTCTGCACGTGTTTCTCACATTTTTCTCGGCCGTGTATTTTTTTTTTTAATTTTTAATATTTTGAAAGCTTTCATTTTTATTGTTCCAGATATTACTGCCTGATAGTTTTAGACATATGGGTTTCAATGTAAATTTCTGGGTTATGGACCTTGCCCGTTTGCCCGGATCAAGATTCGCTTAATTTTCTAAAGAAGTGGAGGAATCTAGACATTCTAACAGGAACTTACTGGAATGACAACGCTAAAAAGTGAAATTAACATAATGACCTTTCTTAAATCAAGATGCGCCAAAGCCATTTTGCAAAATGAAATTTTTGAAAAGTCGTTACCCGCATTCGAATTGCTTAATTTTAAGCTTTGGATTATAATTCAATGGCCTAAAGAATATAGTTATTGAAAAATGCTTGAACAGGAAGTATTATAACTTTATTGCTCCTAAAATTTTGCAGAAAGTGAGAACTAGAATGATAACTTCTGCATCATTTGGGCTGTAAGTATAGGGCGTGACATGGAGTC
This sequence comes from Ficus religiosa, assembly GCA_024759925.1. NCBI lineage: Eukaryota > Viridiplantae > Streptophyta > Magnoliopsida > Rosales > Moraceae > Ficus > Ficus religiosa. The sequence goes on from JAFMPE010143377.1 coordinate 3,262, forward strand.
TGTATTTCGATTTCGCAATCTCAGCGTTAGATTGAAATGGATTTTAGTGGTTTTGTTTGTGGCTGTTACTCATTTGTTGTTCCAGTCCTTCCTGCTTCCCTACGGAAAGGCCCTTCTTTCTCTATTGCCTGAGAATGATGTTGTTAAAGATGCTGAATATACGGTCCAAACTGTTCATTCTTCCACCAAGTCTGTGATGGTTCGCAACCCTCTAACGGTTAATGCTTCGGATTTGAGCAATGCAACTACAATTGTCGGGGTGGAGAAAGATAGTACTGATAATCTTAATGATGTAGGAGATTTAGGGAGTGATACTGATGTAGTGGGAAATGACAGGTTTGAGGAGTTTAGTTTTACGGTGGAAGAAGAAAACGGTCTTGATAGCACTTCTCAGTATCTTTTGGATAGATTTGTGGATAACAGTTTTCCATCTAAGGATTCCGGAGTTAAAACTGAGAGTTTGGCCCTCGTGAGCATAAAAAATGAGAACTATTTTGTTTTGAATAAAACTAGTAAAGATAGGCAGGGCTTTCCAATAGATCAGATTGTGGAACCAAATATTGTAATGTCTACGGAAAATGTTCTATCGGAGAACGTAGATCTAAGGTCGAAAAAATCTGATGGTGGCTTAGACAGTCCTTTTCAACCCTCTCCACTTGCATTATCTGCTGAAGCTTTAGTCAATGCAACATTTTCGACAACCTCAGCATCCAGCGAACGCTTCTCTTTGGCTTTTGTTTCCGAGCAAAGTGGTAAGAACCATTCTGCAACTGCAACAACTGTAGTGAAGAAGATGAGATGTAACATGCCACCAAAGTCAATAACAACATTTCAGGAGATGAACCAAATACTGGTGAAGCACCGTGCTAAATCACGTTCGATGGTAATGAATTGATCAAGTAATTTTCTTAATGCTTTAGCTTAATGCAGGGCCTCTAAAATCCTTGGTTTTATTGTAGAGACCGCGATGGTCCTCTGTACGTGACCGGGAGATTCTAGCTGTGAAGTCACAGATCGAGCAAGCTCCCCTTGCGATAAATGATCGAGAACTTTATGCCCCTCTCTTTCGAAATGTTTCCATGTTTAAAAAGTAAGTCAAAATGGATAAATACAATTGGTGATGCACTTTTTGGGAAGCTGTTTCGATTGCAAAAACTTCCATTTATTTTTGTTTTTCAGGAGTTATGAACTCATGGAGCGCACGCTTAAAGTCTACGTCTACAAGGACGGGGACAAACCTATCTTCCATCAACCAATAATGAAGGGATTATACGCTTCTGAGGGATGGTTTATGAAGTTGATGGAGGGAAACAGGCGCTACGTTGTGAAGGACCCTCGCAGGGCTCATCTGTTTTACATGCCATTCAGTTCGCGTATGCTAGAACATGTCCTCTACGTACGCAACTCCCATAATCGGACAAACCTGCGCCAATATTTGAAGGAGTACTCTGAAAAGATAGCGGCAAAGTATCCTTACTGGAATAGGACTGGTGGAGCAGATCATTTTCTTGTTGCCTGCCATGACTGGGTATGTAACATGCCTCGCTTGTCTTAGCTTCAAATGGTCATGAACTATATTCTCATATTCACCGAATAATTTCAAGATTTTCTTTAGCTAGACTATAATTATCAGGCAACATAATTTCATTACATTTCAAAAAAGTATGATAATCTAACATAGCTGACGATTAAAAACGGTGTTCTAGTGATAGGGTGTTTTTTCATACCATACTGAAGGATTCTCCTTATGTTTTTCTCAATCATGCACGTGTATGGAAAGTGTGACATGAATTATTGGATTCCTACAGGCTCCATACGAAACAAGGCACCACATGGAGCGTTGCATGAAAGCCCTTTGCAATGCTGATGTGACGATGGGCTTCAAAATCGGAAGGGACGTCTCTCTACCAGAAACATACGTTCGGTCAGCAAGGAATCCTCTTAGAGATCTCGGAGGGAAGCCTCCATCCGAGAGGCACATTCTTGCCTTCTATGCTGGAAACCTGCACGGCTACTTACGTCCAATCTTGTTAGAGCACTGGAAGGATAAAGACCCCGATATGAAGATCCTGGGTCCAATGCCTCCCGGTGTTGCAAGCAAAATGAACTACATCCAACACATGAAGAGCAGCAAGTACTGTCTCTGCCCCAAGGGATACGAGGTCAATAGCCCTCGCGTCGTCGAAGCCATCTTCTACGAATGCATCCCTGTGATCATATCCGACAATTTTGTGCCTCCGTTTTTCGAGGTTTTGAACTGGGAAGCATTCTCAATAGTTCTTGCGGAGAAGGACATTCCAAAGTTGAAAGACATACTACTCGCGATACCGAAAGGGAAGTATCTCGAGATGCAACTCGCGGTAAGAAAGGCTCAGAAGCATTTTCTCTGGCATGCTAAACCGATGAAGTATGATCTCTTTCACATGACCCTTCATTCCATTTGGTATAACAGAGTTTTTCAGATAAAACCCAGATAAATTATGTTGGTATTACCTTAAAAATGTCAAGGAATTAAGAGTGAAACTAGGCTTGTAAAATGATTGAAATCAAGCATTTAGAGGCATTTCTTGTACTTGGGACCTTGCCGATTGTTTTTTGTTTCTGTACATATTTTCTTCCACCTTTCCAACGATATTGCAAAAACGACAATAAATAAGTTGTACATGTTTTCAGGATATATTAATTGGTTCCTTGTGACCTTTTTGTCCCGTTTACTCTCAAGGATGCAATAGACAAATTTTTGTCCACTTGTCCTACTTTTTGAAATTTACATGTGACCAAACATATTCTATTAGCTATATTAAAACAGCATGACTCATAAAACAGTGATTTTTCGTCAATGCTATTTGATTGTCATGTGACAGTTCTATCATCCGTTATGTGATAGGTGATCAATTATCAGTTTTTGTATTTGATCTCCATACGTGTTTGTTAATTAGTACTCTAATAAATAGTGAATGTTTAGAATTAATATGCCGTTTTAAATGATAAGATCTATAAGTATTTATGTTAAACTAAAGAGCATCATACCATATAAAAAGTGTTATCATTTATAAGTCAGAAAGTGAAAAACTGATTCCATAATTAGAAATACCTATTTACGAGTAGATAAATATAGTTTTTTGGATGAATGTATGAGTTTCCCCACAACTATGTTATTAGTGTTAATGTGTTCCTAATTTTGAAATGTACATCTTCTGTCATGTAGATTATAAATTATGATATATCTCTAGATTCACTTTCAAACTTTGATACGTGTTGGTTTACTACATATATGAAAAGTCACCGGATTGAATTAAAGTTTATTCTTCTTCTTTTTTTTTTATTTTTTTTATTTTTATTTTTATTTTATTATTATCCTCTTGTCTTGCTTCCAAATGACTATTTCAAGGAGCAAATATATATAAGATTTGATGATCAACTTACTTATTTTTTTGCAAGGACATTCATTAACCCTTAAAAATTATACCGAGCCTTAAAACCAAAAGATTATTATGCTACCGTTTGGTTTGACATCTCTAACTCAAAATTTTTATCTTATTTTTTTTCCTTCTTCTTATAAAAAGTCAATAAAAATTATAAAAAATTTTTAAAAAGTCAATAAAAATTTTAGTTAAATGCACTCTAAAGTATTTTTTATCTGAAAAAAACAGTATGTTTCAAAATTTGAAGGTGAACTTAAAGATTTATAAGTTTTAAAATTCAGAAATTGGCACTAATGATATGATTGGATTCATAAAATGTTTCCTTTCTGCTCTAAAATTCAGTATTTTCTTGTCTGTGTTTTTGCTACAATGGACCGTGACAAAGACAAAGGATAATGATTTTGCAGAACGTTTCCTCTGAAGCCTTGTTTGGCTTGGCCATGGCCTTGGACAAAATGATGGTTTTTCCAGAACGTTTTACTCAACCAAACCCGGCATGGGCCTTTTAAAAAAAAAATAAAGAAAGACTTTTCTAGTGGCTACTTCCATGGAGACTTGCCCAATGACGTTTCTCCGCGTCACCCAAACATGGAGTTCCCAACACGCCACGTGTCCCTCCGCCCTCAAAATTTTGAGCTGATCCACGGCGTGGAGAGAAATCTATCATCATCATCATCATCATCACCGTCACGCTTGTAATTGGTGGGGCCCAAAAACCCAAACACAAATCTGAATGCCTTGATGCTTGAGGGGTCATCCAGCTTTTTAGTCCAAGTTTGTCCCTTTACGCTCTAGAGATGATGTTGTTTCTAAACATATCCACTGGTTTCAAGGGTCAAGACATATAATAGCTTCCACTAGACAGTTATGGCGTTGGTTAGAAAGAGTTATTTCTCAATTTTTAGTGCATTTATTTCACCAATTTTTTAGTTTTAAAAAAATTGGCTTACATTTGGTATAAATAATGAAATTTAAATTAAAGTTGATTAGCTTTTTAAAAATTAGTTATATATTTTTTTTGATTTTTCAAAAACTATTAAAAATTAAGATGAAAACTTTAAATTCAAACTCGTATGTCAAATAGAAATCCTATGTGTTTTGTGTTTATTTTGAGCCAAATAGAAATCCTGTGTGTTTTGTGTTTACTGTTTGATGTTTATTTTGAATTTCAAATAAAATGAAATTTTTAAATTGATGTTGATTGAACTTTCAAAATTTAATTATAATTTTTATTAATTTAAAAAAATATAAAAAAAATCAATTATAAAGTACAATTGATTTCAAAATGAACCAGAACATTAAATATAAACTTATCAAAGCAACTTTTTTGAACTAAAAAATTTTTTAAAAAAAAACTTCTAAAAAACTCTGTTAAATATATTCTTAAGTTTCATTAATTCCCTTTTTAAAGAAAATATATATTTAAGCGCAAAATATTAAAAACCAAATGAATATTATTATATATTGTCAAAATGTTTAAAGTGAATATTACACCCAAATGCACCATAAATATTTCTCATCAAAAAAAAAAAAAGAAAAGAAAAGAAAAGAAAAAAAGAAAAAAAAAGCACCATAAATAAAAAAGCAATTACTGCATTCGGGTAGGTCCTCATCTTTCCCGAAACTTAAGAAAAAAATTTGCTCTACCCGATGTCTACACACACACACACACACACACACACACACACACTTCTACGTACATGGTGTAGTTTTTCCTTTTTTGGGTATCGCAGCTCTTGTTAGAGCAACCTTTTCTTGTGGGCCAGAGAAGATTAAAAAAAAAAAAAAAAAGAGCAAAAAAAAGCAAAAACTGGATAATGATCATCTATTGCTCCTCCACTCCCATTCCCATGACCCCACTTCCTTTCCTTGCTCGGTTGGTATTTTAATATTCTCTGAATCTCATATACACACACTTTAGATCTTTCTTTGCATTGCTTTGCTTGCTTGCTTTGAATTCCCAAAAAACTTTCTCGGAAAATGGGGTTGTAGATTTTTGTTCCCTTTTTCCCGCTATAAATTCGAATTCACTCTTGTTTTTGTCTCTCTCTCGAGTAAACCTGTTTCTGGGTTCTTTTACAGATTCGAAGTTCTCTCAGATTGTCGGGTCTCCAAACTCCAAATTTGGGAACTTTAAATCAGTGTATGGAATATTTCAACCAATTTTCTTCTACCCATTTTTTCTTTTTGTTTTTTGTGTTTTTTTTTTTTTTTTTTAATGGGGTTGATTTTTTTAGTGTTTTTTTTTCTTTTTTTTTTCTTGCATTTGATTTTCTCAGCTCATCTGGTTTCTCGTTCTTTTGGGTTGTCCTCAATCTGTGAATTTTCTGTTTTTATTCAATTGTTTATGAGTTGGGAAGATCAGACTTAGAGGTTTGTGGAAGAACCAATTTAAACTTATTTTTGACAACCCCACACTAATCCCAAATTTGGGTTGGTCAATATGTTGGACCAGTCTGATAGAAGTTTTCTAGATCTTTTGACTTATTCAGCCGTCAGTAATCTCCAAAGTTTCTTCCTTTCCGAAGATCTGATGGGTGTAATAAGTACAAAAATACTGATGTTTTTGTTTTTAGTTCGTGAGATGTTCATTTCTTTTGGAGGTGGCTGCTGTCTTTTCATGAAATTTAATTTTCTGCTTTGAAGTGCTTGTATTTTGGAGTATGAAAAATTGTCCCACCGATACTGTTTTTAACTCATCAAGTTCCATTATGTTATTGACTTATTTTGATTTGACATGATTCTGATGTGATATGATGATTAAAAAAAAAAAAATTGTCCCACTGTTTTTAACTTATCAAGTTCCATTATGCTACCGTTAAATTTTTGTACTGTTTTCAACTAAACATAATTCTGATGTGATATGATGATGAACAGACAATGTTCTATCTGTAGGGTACATTTCATACCTTGCACAGAATTCTCCTTATATTTTTTCCTCTTTGAATTATTTTGTGCCCCAAAAGTTTTCTTAAACATTGGAGCTACCAAAACAATGGAAAGTTAGCTTAGGCAATGGCTTCTTATCTTATGGCGGTATTTTCTATTCAAGTTTCAATGAAATTCTCTGTTTTTGTTTTCTGTTTCGTGGATTCCAGGATCGGAAGAAGCAATGGGACATGTACATGTCAAGAATGAAATTTCGGAAAACCCTTCAACTGTAAGTCTCAAAACTGTTTAATCATTCCTAACTCCTTCGAAATCTTAATGACATGTTTTTGTAGTGAAGTGTTTTTATATCTCACTTGATGAATATCTGATACATCTTTGCTTGATGACTGACGGTTTTTAATAGTTAAGTTTGCGGATTCCCAGTTTGGTTTGAATCATGCCTTAGCGTGTATAGGTCTAATATCGTTCCTTGTATCAGGCCCATGGCAGTTCTGTGAAATATACAAATATTATTAAATTTGGCTCATCAATGGACGACATTTTCTACTGTCTGTTGACATTGGCCGGTTATATAGGCCATCAATTTATTATATTTATTGGTGAGCTCTCCATTTTAAATCATAGTTTTGTTCCCAATATATCTCTCTTGGATCAATTTACTAATTCATGATGTTATTTGCAGAGGATCTTGTACTCGGAGATCTTAACAGATGCTTAGAGAATTTAGCGGTCAATTCTCCCGAGCAAGATCCGAGATCTTTTTCAGAAGTTTGTTCATCATCATCGTCTAAACTGTGTATTGACTGTACATGCCCCAGACTCTGTCAAAGAAGATCCCAAGAACCCACAGAAGAAATACCTGTAGATACAAGATCTCTTATTATAGAAACCATTGAATTTTATGCGGGTCCCCTTTTCATTTTTCAAGGGTAACTTTTTTCTTCTTAAGAAGCTGTGATGTGATGGTCGAGTTTATTATTTTAGAACAAGAATTATGTAGATCCTAACTGATCAAGATGACTAGTTCAAATTCTTCTTTGTTCATTGTATGGTGTATGCCGATAATGCTTTTACTGAATTTATTTATGTTTCCCCGACTGCAGGTTGATGTTCCCGTTGTATGGATTACAATTTGCCTGGAGGTTGGCAATGTCCTCTTGCAGATGCTATTTCTCCTACATCAGATGTGCTCAAAACCGACTTTGTAGGTAAAAGAAATAGGTCTTTAGTTTCAAACTGGTGGGTTAATAAATCTTTCTTTGCGTCAGATGTGCTTCTTTCAGCTTCTGTATTAGAATAACGAACCCCCCACCCCCCCCCCCCCCCCCCCCCCCCCTCTTTTTTTTCCTCAATTTAGTTCTCCTTAGGATAATGAGTTTTTTTGCTTTTACATAACGGTGTCACTTAAATTTAGGTTCTCATGGGTCATTTGTGCTCTTTTCGCATCTTCAGCATCATATCTCGGGTACGGATAACATTGCGTGGTTCTTCTGATGATATTGGATGGTTACAGCAGACTCCAGGAATGCCTCCCGTGAAGGATGGCACGGCAAGATTCATGGAGTTACTTGCAGAAATAAGGTGGATGACTTATTTGATAATTTGCCGTTCTCCTTGACTTGGTTAACAAGTTATCATGTCAGTTAACGGGTTTAACAACTAGGCTTAATTCCTTTGGACTAAGCTTCCTTATTCTGAACCAACATTTCTGTTTTTGATGTTTTGCTGTTCTCCTTAACTTGGTTAACAAGTTATCAGTCAGTTGACGGGTTTAACAACTAGGCTTAATTCCTTTGGAGTTAGCGTCCTTGTGCTGAACCAACATTTCTGTTTTTGATATCGTGCCGTTCTCCTTAACTTGGTTAACTAGTTATCATGTCAGTTAACGGGTTTACCAACTAGGCTTACTTCCTTTGAAGTAAGCTTCCTAAGTTCTGAACCAACATCTCTGTGCAAAAACCAATCCTAAGTTCTCTCTACCTGTTTATCGTTGATCTTTGAATCTAAGTACTAGTATGTTATTGGTTTTTATTGTAGAAATGGAGAGCACAAACTGCCCAACTCGTTTGTTTACCTACTAATTCCCGGTATGAGAGTGATCCCTTTTGTCTTCATATTAAATGTGATTTTGTTTTATTCATCGGAGATGTAGCATTGGTAATAATCACTCCGGTTTTCCAGGCCTTTTTAGCAATCTTGGTCCATTATACTTCGTGGGAACTAAACGATTCTTTTCGAAGATGGGTCTAGCTTGCCATATTGCGAAAATCCACAGCGAGGTATTAAAAGATTTCTCCCCAGTAATTCCAGGCTAAGATGTGTTACAATGGTAAAATTTTTCCATTCTGCGTTTTTGTTTCAAAGTAATTTTCTCATAAAGTTCAACCATATGCAAAATAGGATTGATGTTCATCATCGCCCTTTTATATTTTCTGCATTTAGGCATCTGTGGAACACAATGCTTGGGAACTTAAGCAATATATTGAGGAGCTCTACTGGGGTGCCGGCAAGCCTGTGATGCTGCTAGGGCACAGCAAAGGTGGGGTTGATGCTGCGGCTGCGCTGTCAATCTACTGGAGTGATTTGAAAGACAAAGTCGCTGGTTTGGCGCTGGTACAAAGCCCATACGGCGGCACCCCCATTGCTTCTGATACGCTCCGTGATGGCCAGATTGCTGACAAGGAAACTAGGAGGATTATGGAGCTTTTGATCTGCAAGTTGATCAAGGTAACGGGGTTCTCAAGTATTGATGCTTTAAGTTAGTTGTTCGTTTTTTTTTTTTTTTTTTTTTTTTTTTTTCTGCCGTTTAGTGTAACAGCTGAATTTTTATATAGGGAGACATACGGGCATTGGAGGACCTTACATATGAGAAGAGGAAGGAGTTTATCATGAAGTACAAACTCCCAGAACAAGTCCCTCTCATCTCCTTCCACTCCGAAGCCAGCATTGCCCCGGGAGTCCTCGCGACCATGACTCACATAGCTCATGCAGAACTGCCCTGGCTTCCCCTACTGAAGTTCGAAAACAACGAGTTCAATGATTTTCCTCGAGCAGGGCCTCAGGTGCCTGTGGTGATGCCTCTATCTGCTGCCATGGCTGTGTGCGCGCTCCATCTTCAGCTCCGGTATGGGGAGAAGAGTGACGGGTTGGTGACGTGCCGTGATGCTGAAGTTCCAGGCTCGGTTGTTGTCAGACCAGATAGGAAGCTTGACCATGCCTGGATGGTTTACTCATCATCAAAGAGGAACCCCACGGAGCCAGATGCTTGTGAAATGTGTGAGTCCCTCTTGACTTTGCTTGTGGAGATTGGGAAGATGAAAGCAGGAAAGTGAGAAGCAGCTGAGAAGCTAAAAATAATTCACAAGAAGTTTTTCGCTCCTTTTTTTTTTTTGGGCATCTGAAATGTTTTTTATTATTCTATTTAGGAGAATATTTATTATTCAAAAACACAAATTGGAAGCAAATTTGATGCTTATGCATACCTAGTTTTATTCGTGGCAAAGATCTTTGAACATACATGTGGTTAAGCCGCTTTTCCTTCGAATCATGATTTACCTACAATGTGATACCAAAATGTAAACTCAAAAAACATATGTTTCAAGGGACATGTTAATGGATCGGAGATGGATTTTGGATATTAATGTGACAGTTTTATTCAGTGCAAAATGTTTATGGGAACACTTTGTATGTTTAATGTGTGTGTGTGTTTTTTCTTTTTCTTTTTTTTTTTTAATAATAATAATAATTATTATTTTATTGAAATAAATCTTTTTTTTTTTTTTTAAATCAAGATGGGTTTGTCTTCTTCCATTTCCCCCTCGATTCCTGATTGTTGGATTTATATTTTCAGGTACATATATGTATATATATATTTGGGCTCTCTTGGATGGCTTCTGGTTGTGTCTATGTCGCTTTTGTGAAGCTAGTTGCTTCTTCTTTGTTTCGTTAATGAAAGCTTTTTTACCAAAAAAGAAAAAAAAATCTGATCAGTTTCTTTCATGGTCTGAGAAATAGAAGAATAAATGAATCTTAGAAAAAGAAAAGATAATGGAAGACGGAGGAGGGACTGTTGGTATTTTTCGGGTTGTTGGGATAATTTTTGGAGGTTCAAAGGTGATGTTTGTGCGAGAGATTTGAAGAGAAATGAAGCTTCATTATTATGGTGTTTGGGAATCTGTAAGGTTTAATTGATAGAGAGGGAAAGACTGATTGAACGGTTTACGGTTTTTTAAAAGATAGAAGTTTTATTCGGAGGGGTAAAGATGAGAGTGGCAGAGAAATATGGAGAAAGAGGAGAACCGATTTAAAAAAATAATAATAATAAAGCTTGAGAAAGATCAAAGTTCTATCATCAGTCAACTCTCGATCTAATTTCTCGCTCATCCTCTCTCTCTCTTCCAATTAAACTCTCCCTCTCGTATTTTTCTGCTCAGATCTTTAAGTCATTTTTGTTTTCACCTTTGTCCTTTTGTTTTGGTTTTCTTTCAGAGTTGTCTTTCTTGTTTTCATGTTCTTCTGTCTCCACGTATGTGAAAAAATTCCAATCAAACTGGGGAGTCAATTAGGAAAAAACTCCAAGCCCATCAGTGCCTTTTTCATTTTTCCATGACCTCCCAAATCACTCCAAAACCATATTAATTTCACGGAATTCTCGGCTCAAAAAAAATCCCTGATTATCTTGCGTCTTCTCTCTCCTTATTCATGATCAGGTGCACACACACACACATATTTATGTATAAATAAATATATATATATATGTATATGTATCTTCATCGCCGTTGACAAGCTCAGGCTGCTCAGCTCAGCTGATAAATTCAGTGTTCGTGTCAGTGTATCTCTCTCCCTCTCTTTCGCCAGTTGAAACCGACCGAAAAACCGCTCATCAACGTTGTCAGGAGATTTTACGAGAATGTCTTCCTCTAAATTGACTGATGGTGTGGTTGATCAGCTGGCATCGGATCACAACCATGATCAGTCCGGACTCAAAATGTGTCAGCTTGATTATGATCAAGACCGTTGAGATTGAGAAATATCAAATTGAGGACACTGACCACTTTAATATGGCCAAGTGGGAAGGATAAGTGCGATAAGTCTTTAAAAAAAAAAAAAAATCCCTAATAAATTTATGACGTATCTCACCCACATGGATCTAACAAAACTTAGTGAATAAGAAACTCATGCATAAAGAAAAAGGGAATCTGAGAACCTTCATGGAGGCTCATCAACACTCCGGCGCCTCATATTAATAAGAGAGGAAGGAACACGATGGAGAGAGGCAGAGAAAGTAGAAGAACGTTGATGTGGAAGAAACCGCTCCAAAAATTCTCGCTTCAAAAAAAATCCCTAGTTATCTTGTGTCTTCTCTCTCCGTATTCATCACTCACACACACATCTTCATCGCCGTCGACGAGCTCAGCTCAGGTCAGCTGATCAACTCAGCATCTGTGTCAGTGTGTGTGTGTCTCTCTCCCTCTCTTTCGCCAATTGAAACCGACCAACAAAACTACTCATCAGCGTCGTCGGGAGATTTTAGGAGAATGTCTTCCTCTAGATTGACTGATAGCGTGGCTGATCAGCTGGCATCGGATCACGACGTTGATCAGTCTGGGGTCGATTCTACTCTCTACAGATCTGCAGCAAAAGGAAAAATCGATGACTTTAAGGACAATAAAGATCTGCTTCTTGACCAATTATTGACTCCAAACAAGAATACAATACTGCATATCCATATTACATCTGCTAAGACAGATGAAAAAGCTGATGCGAAAACACAGTTTGTGGAAGAGATCCTCAAGTTGTGCCCGGCTCTGTTGCTTCAGACCAATGCGAAGGGCGAGACTCCACTGCATCTAGCAGCAAGGTACGGCCACAGGCGCATGGTGGAGTTACTTATTGAGCGTGCTAAAGCTGGTCACGAAGACCTTGAGAGCGGCAACCAGGCTGCCAAAGAGATGCTTAGGGCAACCAACAAAGAAAACGACACCGCTCTTCACGAGGCTGTGCGATTTGGGCATCTTCAAGTTGTGCGGATATTGACGAAGGAGGACCCTGATTTCTCATATTCACCAAATAAATCTGGTGAGACACCGCTTTACATTGCTGCCGAGAGAAAACACAGAGAATTGGTGAGTGAAATATTAAACAACTGCTCATCACCAGCCACAGGTGGCCCCAACAGCAGAACTGTACTGCACGCTGTCACCATAGCTGGAGATGCAGGTAAGCGGGACTTTTCATATATATATATATATGCTTGTGTTTTTTCTTTTTTCTTTTTCCTGCCGCCTGAGAAAACATGCTTGATATTTGAGACTTGGTGTGCTAATTGCCAAGGATACAACTTTCTTTTGGCAATTTATCATAAAAACGAGACTTTCCTCTGGTTTTACAAGTTACAACATTTTTTTTGTTTATTTTCTGAAATTGAGACTACAATGTTATTATTATTTTCTTTTGAAGTGATCAACAATTCAATGATTAATTTTAGCTGAAAAATAAAGTCTTCAGGAAGTAATTCTATAGTTGTAGTTACTATAAATATAAATCAAGAGACGTAGTTATTAAACTTGTAGGAAAAAGAATCATAAACTCTAATAACTTGTAAAAAAATAATGGTTGATTCTTATTAATATTTTCAGTCACGTCTTTAACGTAATACGAGCTGAAGTTCTGTTAAATTTTATAATTATGAATCATTGTCAACAAAAAATTATTTTTTCATTCGGGTAAAACAAAAATACGTCCGTTCCCACTTTAGTAACGGCCCACTTTAAGCCCTGTGTCTATTGGATAGTTTCTTCTCATTGGTCTTCTTGTGTACGAAGATATCCACAGTCTAGGAAAGGCATTTTTAGGCACGTGCAAAAATTAGCCCACCAAATAATCCGTCCACCCCGCTCCAACCAAAAATAACAGAGTGATATGCATAATTGTTACAAATTTAATAATTTGTGCCCACCGCAACCTTAGAGTTAATTTTTGTATCATTTCATAATATTTTATCAAAAAATCAAAAGAAACAAATATATTAAATTGACAAAAATACCCTCATCTTTTTCTTTTCTTTTCTTTTCTTTTTTTTTTATATTTATTGAAATATATTTTGTACATCTCTAGCTCTAGTCGTCAGTACCCATTACTGGAGATATTCTATTAAAATCTATTTTGGATTCTGATATAATTTTTTTTTTTTGTATTTTAACAAAGATGACCAGACATTTCCGACTCCGGTCACGGGTGTCTGACGGTGGCCGGTGTTCGGTCCTCCGTGAAATTTTATCAGAATCCATTTTAGATTCAAATAGTTTTTTCTTTTTTTAACAAAGATGACAAGACATAACTGACTTCAGTCACTAAAGAGATTCTATTAGAATCCATTACGTTTTTTTTTTTTTCAAATTCAACAAATATGGCCGCATATCTCTGACTCCGGTTACTGGTGCGGTCAAGTTAGCACACTCAAATCATGAGTCGCATGACTTTTTTGTCTATAAAAAAGTTTGGGCACCTGTAGTGTCAATAACCATTATATTTAAAAGATATGTTTGATGTTTAGGACTAGCAAGGAACTATTTTATAACATATGTACTCTTAGTTTTACATATTGTACAAGAGAGTGAGACTTCTAATTAATCAAAAAGTTATGTGTGAACAAGTTGGTGTTTAAAAAAAAAAATATATATATATATATAGGATAGAAGTTATGTGAGGGCAGCGACCTTGTGCGGTTGTGCCTTCCCACCCTCGTTTCGAGTTAGCTGGGTTTTTCTTAATGAGTTTTCATCTTCAGAAATGACGAGAGAAGTTTTGGGAAGATGGAGTACTACAGAGCTTACTAGGAAAGCAGATGATCAAGGTTGGATTCCGCTGCACCATGCTGCATACCGCAACTGCGTGGAGGTCTTAAAGCTGCTCGTAGAACATGACAAACGTACAGCCTACATGAAGGATGAAGAAGGAATGACAGCTCTTCATGTTGCAGCTTCTCGTGGCCATGAAAATTCAATGAAGGGAATCACATCATGTTGTCCGGATAGCTGTGAATTGGTTGATAATAAAGGCCAGAACGTTCTGCACCATGCCATGGATGGTGGTAGAAAGCATGCAGTGAAAGTTATCCTGGATGATTATTCACTCAGTAATCTACTAAATGAAAAGGATATTCACGGAAATACGCCTTTGCTTCATGCCGCCACTTCATTAAAGCACAACGTGGATCTCATTCAGCATCCAAGGGTCGATAGGATGGCATTCAACAATCAAAACCAGAATTCTCTTGACATTGTCTTAACACCACACACAGGAGATGATATACAAAAGGTAATGCTGTCATAAAGTTATAGATTTTGAATTGTCTCTGGTGGATCCACCTTTGGAATTTGGGGCAGCTGCCCCCGACCAAGGGGCTTCCTTGTAATTTAGCCCCAATAAGTTCATGGTTTGTCCCCCCTAAAATTTTCAAATTGCAACATTATTTGCACAAATTATTATAAAAATGTTTCATATACATTCCAAATCTTGACTTATAGCATACTTATATTTCAAACATAAAATGATAAATAAAACAAAAATCAAACACACTATTGTATAAATTCATGTGTTTGCTAACTTGAAACTTTAAAAAGTAAATTAAGTTCTACACAAACTTAGTTTATAGCTTTAAAACTAAACTACATTACAGACTTGGTTCACTTTAAATAATAAGAGAAAGATACAAAGATACATACATATATATTTTTTAAAAGAAAAGAAAAGATTAAAAAATATTGAAAAAATAGATAAATAGTTTTAAAATATAGTTATATTGTTATTTTAATTTAAATTTTTTGATTGATTCCTACCCCTGCAAAAATTTAGGACTCGGCCTTACTGCTTGACAGAAAAAGAAAAAGAATAAGAATAAGAAAAAGAAAAAAAAAACGTTATTTATTTTTTTATATCTTGTAATTTGTTCTTATTCAGAAAGTATACCTTTCATTTTGAAGTTTTACATTTTTATTCGATTAGATTACGCTTAATATATATCCTTTCTTAGTCAACATTTAGTTGGGATTGCTAGTAAATACCAATATAGTTGGGATGTGCAAGTTTTCTCAAACGTTAGTTGTCTGCTTGTATCATTTTGTAAAAGAAATATTAAAGTAGAAGGTGAGCTCCACCCACTGATACGTAAACTAAAGTATGAATGTTTGTGGATGGGAACTTCTCCATGTCATATCTAATCTTGTTTTTATTTTTTATTTTTATTTTTTTGAAAGTCATGTCATATCTAATATTATCTATGTCATTCCTTCTCTTTCAATTGTTAATAGTTCTACGTCTACATGTATTTTATGAATATATTTTTACATGAGAAATGTTCTTGGACTGCGTTCCTAGTACTGGAATGAAACTGTTATGAGCCGGTTCATTTTTGAATATTGCATGCAGACTTGTTTTGAACCAACAGAAATAAAGTACATGCTATTTACCCTTCCAAAATCTTTTGAGGATATATCTGATGCCACAGGACTAATGGTTTGTTATTGGACCCTTCTTTCAATGATATCATACACAGTGGGGGCGATATGATCAAATATTACAATCTTTTTATTTATTTATTTATTATTATTTTTTTTTTAGAGAAGAGAACCACTTAGTATTATATCAGCTCAGTTTTCAATATCCATAACATTTTTTTCTTTTCATTTATGAATTTGTGCATAAACTCCTAGAACCCCAGTTTCCATACAATACAGACCTAACTCTATATATAATTGACTGCACAGCTAATTAAAAAACAGAGGTTCACAAAACTACTAGGCCTAAGGTCCACTCTCCGTATGGCAGTGACCCTTAAAAAAGACGCTGCTGACTGGGAAAAAACTGTGGAGGACTACTACCGTACAATCCTTGGGGAAGGTACGCCAGCTCTACTGGTAGCGGCTACACTCATCGCGACAGTTACATTCGCAGCAGGTTTCACGTTACCAGGTGGTTTAGTGAGTAATGAAGGCCCACTTCAGGGCTCTGCAATTCTAAGATCAAAGGCATCATTCAGGACGTTCATGATAGCAGACACCATAGCCCTTGTATTCTCTATGGCAGCTGTCTTTACCATCATTTTCTTGATATTACACCCGAGCAAGTCCAGAAAGCTGTTTTCCTATGGCTTATCTTTCTACCTAACTTCATTTGCCATGCAAGCAATGGTGATTGCATTTGTCGCAGGCACATGCGCGGTGTTAGAACATAGCACTGCACTTGCAGCTACCACTTTTTTTATTGGCTCATGTTTCTTTATTATGCTTGCACTACTGCTCGGAATAGTTTTCTATCCTGTCTAAAAAAATGTGGTGCTGGTTCATTCATACTGCTAGTAGGATTATGCTATTTTACAGCATTTATGCATGAATTTTCAGAAGAGTTAAATACATTGAAATTTTTCTTCCATTTATTTATATATACCCAGTTTTTCTTTCCCCATTGCGTTGTATTAACCCATTTTTTCTTCCATTTAGCTCAGCAGTAGTGTTTTCTTTTGTTTGGGCAATTTTCTAGAATTGTTGCAATGAAATTCACTGTTTCTGCTCACTTGGATTCCAAGATTGGAAGAATTAAAGGGACACTTATAATATGTCAACAATCAAATATCTGAAATCCATTCAACAGTAAAATCTTTCCTGACTCCTTAGTAATCTCAAGAACATATGATTTTAGTTTCTGTGTCTTTATATCTCTCTTGGTGAATATCTGAGTTTGCGGATTTCCCAGTTTGATTTAACTATTGCTTCGTGCTTTCGTTTCAAATACTGATCCTTTTATCAGGCCCATGGCAATGCTCTGAAAAAATACAACATTATCGAATCTGGCTCGTCAATGGTCTTCTTCTTAATTCATTGTATTATTGGTGTATGCCAGTAATTCTTTTTGCAGATTTTCTTTTCGTTTCGCCCAACTGCAGGTTGATGTTTCCGTTGTATGGATTCCAATTTGCCTGGAGGTTGGCAATGTCATCTTGCAGATTCTATTTTTCTAACATCAGATGCGCTCAAAACCGACTTTGTAGATGAAAGAAATAGGTCTTCCATTTCGAACTTGCGGGTTTAGACCTCCATTGAAGAGTTTGCGATAGCTTCTTTCAGAAAACTTCAGGAATGCCTCCCACGAAGGATGGCTCTCCTTAACTTGGTTAACAAGTTTTTTGTGTCAATTTAACCACTATGCGTGATTCCTATGGAGTTAGCGTCGTTCTGATCAACACCTTTTCTCTTTCTCTTTCTTTTCCTGCAAGACTTGTGTTCTGAAATCTACGCTGAAATTTTATCCTGAAATAGCCTAATTTGTGTTGTTATTACATGCATTTTGTGTTAAATGGTCTTTAAATGATACGGTGAGCCTCTACCAAATCCTATATTTATGCACTCATCAATTCATTCTTGTTTCACTCTGGTAATATAAAGGGTATTCTTCTTTGACTTGCGTTATTTCGCTTTACCAGTTCTATTTCAAGACCGATCCTAAGTTCTTTCTAGCTGTTTATCTTTGATCTCTAAATTTAAGTACTAGTACTTTTTATTGGTTTTTACTGCAAGAATGGAGAGCACAAGCTGCCCAAACCCATATGTTTACCTACTAATTCCCGATATGAGAGCGATCCCTTTGTCTTCAGATTTCAATGCCATTTTGTTCTGTGCACTGGAGATGTAGCATTAGTAATAATCACTCCAGTTTTCCAGGCCTCTTTAGTAATCAAGGTCCGTTATACTTCATGGCAACTAAACGATTCTTTTCGAAGATGGGTCTAGCTTGCCATATTGCAAAAATCCACAGCGAGGTATTAAACGATCACTCCCCAGTAATTCCAGACTAAGATGTGTAACAATGTTAAAATTTTTCCGTTCAGCATTTTGGTTTCAAAAGTAATTTTCTCGTAAGGTTCGACTATATGCAAAATAGGATGGATATTCATCGTCGCCCTTTTATATTTTTCTGCATTTAGGCATCTGTGGAACACAATGCTTGGGAACTTGAGTAATATTTTGAGGAGCTCTACCGGGGAGCCGGCAAGCCTGTGATGCTGCTAGGGCACAGCAAAGGTGGGGTTGATGCTGCGGCTGCACTGTCGATCTACTGGAGTGATTTGAAAGACAAAGTCGCTGGTTTGACGCTGGTACAAAGCCCATACGGCGGCACCCCCATTGCTTTTGATACGCTCCTCGAAGGCCAGATTGCTGACAAGGAAACTAGGAGGATAATGGAGCTTTTGATCTGCAAGTTGATCGAGGTAACAGTGTTCTCAACTATTGATGCTTTAAGTTAGTTGTTCGTTTTTTTTTTTTTTTTTTTTTCCGCCGTTCAGTGTAACAGCTGAATATTTATACAGGGAGACATACGGGCATTGGAGGACCTTACATATGAGAAGAGGAAGGAGTTCATCATGAAATACAATCTCCCAGAACAAGTCCCTCTCATCTCCTTCCACTCCGAAGCCAGCATTGCCCCGGGAGTCCTCGCGACCATGCCTCACATAGCTCATGCAGAACTGCCCTGGCTTCCCCTACTGAAGTTTGAAAACGACGATTTCAATGATTTTCCTCGAGCAGGGCCTCAGGTGCCTGTGGTGATGCCTCTATCTGCTGCCATGGCTGTGTGCGCGCTCCATCTTCAACTCCGGTATGGGGAGAAGAGTGACGGGTTGGTGACGTGCCGTGATGCTGCAGTTCCGGGCTCGGTTGTTGTCAGACCAGATAGGAAGCTTGACCATGCCTGGATGGTTTACTCGTCATCAAAGAGGAACCCCACAGAGCCAGATGCTTGTGAAATGTGTGAGGCTCTCTTGACTTTGCTTGTGGAGATTGGGAAGATGAAGTAGGAATGTGAGAAGCAGCTGAGAAGCTAAAAATACTTAAACAAGAAGTTTTTCTTTCTTTTTCTTTTGTTTGGCGTCCAAATTGTTTTTTATTAGTCTATTTAGGAGAATATTCGTTATTCACAAACACGAATTGGAAGCAAATTTGATGCTTATGCATGCCTGGTTTTATTCATGGCAAAAATTTTTGAACATACATCTAGTTAAGCCGCTTTCCCTTCAAATCATGATTTACCTACAATGTGATACCAAAATGTAAACTCAAAATACAAATATTTCAAGGGACATGTTAATGGATCGGAGATGGATTTTGGATTTTAATGTGACATAGTGTGATTCAGTACAAAATGTTTATGGGACCCACTTTGTATGTTTAATATATTTTATTATTATTATTATTATTATTATTTTATTAAAATTAATCTTTTTTTTAATAAAAATACCCCCTAATTAAAGGCATGTGGAGTTCACGTAGATGGCTGTTAGGGTTTTGTCCCTTTTTGTACCCTTTTATGAGTTTGAGGTCCTTTTAATAATAGTAATAATAAAAAATTCAGGACCAATTGGCATATTCTTAAGAACACGAGAGCTATTTTGATTTAAATCTTCCGTCCAATATTTTGGTACCCAAATAATGTCTAACTTAGGTACCAGAGTAGATCTACACTAAAAAAAGACAAAGAACACTAGACATGAAAACAAATGTCTGCGGACACTTATTTAATTTAAACCTTCTAAAACTAAAAAGAGTCAATGGACTCTTCTATTCTAGTCTACCGGGGACCACTACTGGAAAACAACTCCCTTCGTCCTTGTTCTGGTTCTATACTAGACAAGATCCCTTGTCGTCAAATTTGTCCTTTCTTTTAGTCATCGACTATTTTAGTATATTTGAAAGAAACTATGCATGTTATTAATAAAGTTTGAAATGTTTTATAGTTAATTTTTTGTATTTTAAAATTTAATTTTATTCAATGATATATCAAAATAAAATTTATTAGACATCATTTGAGATATTAAAATTGGATAAAGAATGTGGATTTGAGCTATTTATCTTAAAATGTGACGTGTGAACTTAAAAAGTAGGGACCACCGTTTGGAGCCACATCCTCTATCCCATTAATTAGTCCCTCTCTCCCTCTGTCCCTCCAACACTTTTTCGACACGTCAGCTTCAGCAGAAAGAGCCACTAAGAGAGAAAATAACGGCGTCTTTCCCCTTTTTTTTTTTATTTTTTTTTCTTCTTCCTATGTTTGTCTCCCGTGTAATTTACTCCCTCTCTCTCGCCGTTGTAATAAATCCGCTGTAACTTTTTTTTTTTTTTTTAATATTTTGATTACGCATCTTTCAGTCAGCAGATGGGTTTTCTTCATTTACCAAATAAAATAAAAAAAGATGGGTTTGTCTTTTTCCATTTCCCCCTTGATTCCCGATTTTTGGATTTATCTTTTCAAGTGTGTGTGTGTATTTTTTTATTTTTTTAATTTTTGGGCTCTCTTGGATGGCTTCTGGTTGTGTCTATGTCAATTTTGTGAAGCTAGTTGCTTCTTCTTTGTTTCGTTAACAAAAGCTTTTTCACAAATTAAAAAAAAAAATCTGATATGTTTCTTTCATGGTCTGAGAAATAGAAGAATAATTGAATCTGAGAAAAAGAAAAGATAATGGAAGACGGAGGAGGGACTGTCGGTATTTTTCTGGTTGTTGGGATAATTTTTGAACTGTTTACGGTTTTTTAAAGGTAGAAGTTTTATTCGGAGGGGTAAAGACGAGAGAGTCAGAGAAAGATAGAGTGTTTAGTGAATGAGTTTAGTTTAAGATTTTTAAATTTTAATAGTAATTTTTGTTGATTTTTTAAAAAAGAAAAAAAAATTTTAAAAAAATAAAAATAATTTTTAAAAAAAGATAAAAATCATGATGAAAATGAAATGTATCAGGACGGGAGTAAGAGGAGAACGGATTTAAAAATTACAAAAAAAAAAAAAAAAAGGTATTTTGAAAAGAGCAGGGGACGCCGTTATTTTCTCTGTTAGTGGCTCTTTAGGCTGACGCTGACGTGTCGAAAAATTGTTGGAGGAATACAGAAGGGGCACAAGACAGAGGATGTGGGTCCCCAACTTTTGGTTGTGCATGTGGTATCAGGACAAATAAATAGTCCAAGGAAATAAAGCTTGCTTTCGTTAATTCTATTAAAAATTAGCCGTTAGAAAAAAAAAAAAAGAGCTTTTTTGACTCTTCTATAATTGGTTGAGGCACCCATTTCGAAACTACCCACAATTTTTTAATATTCTATCATCAATCAATCTCTCGGTCTAATTTCTCAATCATCCTCTCTCTCTTCCAATTAAACTCTCCCTTTCGTATTTTTCTGCTCATAGCTTTAAGGCTGTTGTTTCTGGGTTTCTTCTGAGGATCTTCTGAGAACCTTCATGGAGGCTCATCAACACACCGGCGCCTCTTATTGATAAGAGAGGAAGGAACACGATGGAAACAGGGAGAGAAAGTAGAAGAACGTTGATGTGGAGGAAACCGCTCCAACAATTCTCGCTTAAAAAGAATCCCTGGCTATCTTGTGTCTTCTCTCTCCTTATTCAACACACACACACACGTCTTCATCGCCGTCGACGAGCTCAGCTCAGGTCAGCTGATCAACTCAGCATCTGAGTCAGTGTGTCTCTCCCCCTCTCCTTCGCCAATTGAAACCGACCAAAAAAAACTGCTCATCAGCGTCGTCGGGAGATTTTACGAGAATGTCTTCCTCTAGATTGACTGATGGCGTGGCTGATCAGCTGGCATCAGATAACGACGTTGATCAGTCTGGGCTCGATTCTACTCTCTACAGATCTGCAGCAAACGGAAAAATCGACGACTTTAAGGATAATAAAGATCTGCTTCTTGACCAATTATTGACTCCAAACAAGAATACAATACTGCATATCCATATTACATCTGCTAAGACAGATGAAAAAGCTGATGCGAAAACACAGTTTGTGGAAGAGATCCTCAAGTTGTGCCCGGCTCTGTTGCTTCAGACCAATGCGAAGGGCGAGACTCCCCTGCATCTAGCAGCAAGGTACGGCCACAGGCGCATAGTGGAGTTACTCATTGAGCGTGCTAAAGCTGGTCACGAAGACCTTGAGAGCGGTTACCAGGCTGCCAAAGAGATGCTTAGGGCAACCAACGAAGAAAACGACACCGCTCTTCACGAGGCTGTGCGATTTGGGCATCTTCAAGTTGTGCGGATATTGACGAAGGGGGACCCTAATTTCTCTTATTCACCTAATAAATCTGGTGAAGCACCGCTTTACATTGCTGCCGAGAGAAAATACAGAGAATTGGTGAGTGAAATATTAAACAACTGCTCATCACCAGCCACAGGTGGCCCCAACAGCAGAACCGTACTGCACGCGGTCACAATAGCTGGAGACGAAGGTAAGCGGGACTTTCCATATGCTTGTGAATTTTTATTTTTATTTTTTGCCCCCCTGAGAAAACATGCTTGATATTTGAGAATTGGTGTGCTAATTGCCAAGGATACTACTTTCTTTTGGCAATTTATCATAAAAACGTGACTTCCCTCTGGTTTTACAAGTTACAACATTTTTTTTTATTTATTTTCTGAAATTGGGATTACAATATTATTATTATTTTCTTTTGAAGTGATCAACACTTCAATGATTAATTTTAGCTGAAAAATAAAATCTTCAGGAATTAAATCTATAGTTTTAGTTACTATAAATATAAATCAAGAGACGTAGTTATTAAACTTGTGCGGTTGTGCCTTCCCACCCTCGTTTCGAGTTAGCTGGGTTTTTCTTAATGAGTTTTCATCTTCAGAAATGACAAGAGAAGTTTTGGGAAGATGGAGTACTACAGAGCTTACTAGGAAAGCAGATGTTCAAGGTTGGATTCCACTGCACCATGCTGCATACCGCAACTACGTGGAGATCGTAAAGCTGCTCGTAGAACATGACAAACGTACAGCCTACATGAAGGATAAAGAAGGAATGACAGCTCTTCATATTGCAGCTTACTGTGGCCATGGCGAATCAATGAAGGAAATCATGTCATGTTGTCCGGATAGCTGTGAATTGGTTGATAATAAAGGCCAGAACGTTCTGCACCATGCCATGGATAGAGGTAGAAAGCATGCAGTGAAAGTTATCCTGGATGATTATTCACTCAGTAATCTACTAAATGAAAAGGATAAGAACGGAAATACGCCTTTGCTTCATGGCGCCACTTCATTAAAGTACAACGTGGATCTCCATCATCATCCAAGGGTCGATAGGATGGCATTCAACAATCAAAACCAGAATTCTGTTGACATTGTCTCAACACTATACACAGGAGATAATATACGAAAGGTAATGCTGTCATAAAGTTATAGATTTTGAATTGTCTCTGGTGGATCCACCTTTGGAATTGGGGGCAGCTACCCCCGACCAAGGGGTTTCCTTGTAATTTAGCCCCAATAAGTTCATGGTTTGTCCCCCTAAAATTTTCAAATTATTATAAAAATGTTTCATATACATTCCAAATCTTGACTTATAGCATACTTATATTTCAAACATAAAATGATAAATGAAACAAAAATCAAACACACTATTGTATAAATTCATGTATTTGCCAACTTCAAAATTTAAAAAATAAATTAATTTCAATACAAACTTAGTTTATAGCTTTAAAACTAAACTGCATTACAGATTCGGTTCGCTTTAAATAATAAGAAAAAGATACAAAGATATATACATATATATTATTTAAAAGAAAAGAAAAGATTAAAAAATATTGAAAAAATAGACAAATAGTTTTAAAATATAGTTATATTGTTATTTTAATTTAAATTTTTTGATTGATTCCTACCCCTACAAAAATTTATGACTCGGCCTTACTGCTTCACAGAAAAAGTAAAAGAAATAGGAAAAAAACGTTATTTATCTTTTTATATCTTGTAATTTGTTCTTATTTAGAAAGTATACATTTCATTTTGAAGTTTTACATTTTTTTTTTTTTATCAGATTACGCTTAATATGTCCTTTCTTAGTCAACACTTAGTTGGGATTGCTAGTAAATACCAATATGGTTTGGATGTGCAAGTTTTCTCTAACGTTAGTTGTCTGCTCGTATCATTTTGTAAAAGAAATATTAAAGTAGTAGGTGAGCTCCACCCACTGATAAGTAAACTGAAGTATGAATGTTTGTGGATGGGAACTTCTTCATGTCATATCTATTTTTTTTTTTTAATTTGTTTTTTTAGAGTCATGTCATATCTAATATTATCGATGTTATTCCTTCTCTTTCAATTGTTAATAGTTCTACGTCTATATGTATTTTATGAACATATTTTTACATGAGAAATGTTCTTGGACTGCGTTCCTAGTACTGGAATGAATCTGTTACGAGCTGGTTCATTTTTGAATATTGCATGCAGACTTGTTTTGAACTAACAGAAATAAAGTACATGCTATTTACCCTTCCAAAATCTTTTGAGGATATATCTGATGCCACAGGACTAATGGTTTGTTATTGGACCCTTCTTTCAATGATATCATACACAGTGGGGGCGATATGATCAAATATTACAACCTTTTTTTTTTTTTTTTTTTAAAGAGAAGAGAACCACTTAGTATTATATCAGCTCAGTTTTCAATATCCATAACATTTTTTTTCTTTTCATTTATGAATTTGTGTATAAACTCCTAGAACCCCAGTTTCCATACAATACGGACCTAGCTAACTCTATATATAATTGACTGCACAGCAAAATAAAAAAAAGAGGTTGACAAAACTACTAGGCCTAAGGTCCACTCTCCGTATGGCAGTGACCCTTAAAAAAGACGCTGCTGGCGGGGAAAAAACTGTGGAGGACTACTTCCGTACAGTCCTTGGGGAAGGTACGTCAGGTCTACTGGTAGTGGCTACACTCATCGCGACAGTTACATTCGCAGCAGGTTTCACGTTACCAGGTGGTTTAGTGAGTAATGAAGGCCCACTGCAAGGCTCTGCAATTCTAAGATCAAAGGCATCATTCAAGGCGTTCATGATAGCAGACACCATAGCCCTTGTACTCTCTACTGCAACTGTCTTTGCCATCATGTTCTTGATAGTTGGCCGGAGCAAGTCCAGGAAGCTGAATTACTATAAGTTATCTTTCTTACTAACGTCGTGGGCCATGGCAGCAATGGTGATCGCATTTGTCACGGGCACATACGCAGTGTTAGATCATAGCAAAGCACTTGCAGCTACCACTTGTTTTATTGGCTTATGTTTCTTTATTTTGCTTCTACTAATATACGGACGAGTTTTCTAACCTGTCCAAGAAAATGTGGTCCTGATTGATGCTGCTAGTAGGATTATGCTTTTTACTGCATATATGCATGAATTTTCAGATGAGTTTAATACATTGATATTTTTCTTCCGTTTATTTATATATGCCCTGTTTTTCTTTCCCCCTTATGTTGTATTATCACAAAAGTCTCAAACGAGTAGGATATCTTTTCATATCCTGCCTTGGAATTCTCCACAGTTTCTTCAAGAATCCCGTTTGAAGGTTTTTGTTCCCCTTAAGTTTTCATAGATATATTGGAGTTGCAAAACAATGGAAATTTTGGAAGAATTAAAGGGACACTTGTAGTATGTCAAGAATCAAATATCCGAAATCCATTGTGGTGAACAACCATTCCTTACTCCTTAGTAATCTCAAGAACATATGTTTTTAGTTTTATAGTGTCTTTAATATCTCTCTTGGTGAATATCTAAGCTTGCGGATTTCCCAGTTTGATATGACTATTGCTTTCGTGGGAATATTTGTCAAAATGACAATCTCATAAATTGAAATTAACAAAATAACATTCTTTCATTTTAACATAGGAACAACCACGGTCGTTCCTGGTTTTGTTAATAAAAATTTTTAGAAGATTATTTAACAAAAATAAAATAAAGTAAAGTGTTTGAGTCATTTTGCTAATAGACTATTGCTTCGTGCTTTTGTTTTAAATACTGATCCTTTTATCAGGTCCATGGCAATGCTCTGAAAAATAAACATCTTCGAATTTGTCTCATCAATGGACTTATTCTTAGTTCGTTGTATTATTGGCGTAAGCCAGTAACACTTTTGCAGATTTTATTTTCGTTTCGCGCAACTGTAGGTTGATGTTTCCGTTGTTTGGATTACAATTTGTTTGGAAGTTGGCAATGTCCTCTGGCAGTTGCTATTTTTTTTACGTCAGATGTGCTCAAAACCGACTTAGTAGATGAAAGAAATAGTTCTTTTGTCCCATTGAAGAGTTTGCAATAGCTTCTTTCAGCAAACTCCAGGAATGCCTCCCCCGAAGGATGGCTCCCCTTAACTTGGTTAACAAGTTTTTTGTGTCAATTAACCGGTTTAACCACTATGCGTGATTCCTATGGAGTTAAAGTCCTTGTTCTGATCAACACCTTTTCTCTTTCTCTTTCTTTTCCTGCAAGACTTGTGTTCTGAAATCTACGCTAAAATTTTATTCTGAAATTGCCTAATTTGTGTTGTCAGTACATGCATTTTGTGTTAAATGGTCTTTAAATGATACGGTGAGCCTCCACCAAATCCTATAGTTATGCACTCATCAATTCATTCTTGTTTCACTCTGGTAATATAAGGGGTATTCTTCTTTGACTTGCGTTATTTCGCTTTACCAGTTCTGTTTCAAAACCGATCCTAAGTTCTTTCTAGCTGTTTATCTTTGATCTCTGAATTTAAGTACTAGTACTTTTTTTTTTTGGTTTTTACTGCAGGAATGGAGAGCACAAGCTGCCCAAACCCGTATGTTTGCCTAGTAATTCCCGGTATGAGAGCGATCCCTTTGTCTTCAGATTTCAATGCCATTTTGTTTTGTGCACTGGAGATGTAGCATTAGTAATTATCACTCAGGTTTTCCAGGCCTCTTTAGTAATCAAGGTCCGTTATACTTCATGGGAACTAAACGATTATTTTCGAAGATGGTTCTAGCTAGCCATATTGCAAAAATCAACAGGGAGATATGAAACGATTACTCCCCAGTAATTCCAGACTAAGATGTGTAACAATGGTAAAATTTGTCCGTTACTGCATTTTGGTTTCAAAGTAATTTTCTCATAAGGTTCGACTATAAGTAAAATAGAATGGATATTCATTGTCGTCCCTTTTATATTTGAAAGACAAAGTCGTCGCTGGTTTGGCCCTGGTACAAAGCCCGTATGGTGGCACCCCCATTGCTTCGGATACGCTCCGCGAAGGCCAGCTTGCTGACAAGGAAACTAGGAGGATTATGGAGCTTTTGATCTGCAAGTTGATCGAGGTAACAGTGTTCTCAAATATTGATGCTTTAAGTTAGCTGTTCATTTTTTTCTGCCGTTCAGTGTAACAGCTGAACTTTTATATAGGGCGACATACGGGCGTTGGAGGACCTTACATATGAGAAGAGGAAGAAGTTCATCATGAAGTACAAACTCCCATAACAAGTCCCTCTACTCTCCTTCCACTCCAAAGCCAGCATTGCCCCGGGAGTCCTCGCGACCATGACTCACATAGCTCGTGCAAAACTGCCCCGGCTTCGTCTACTGAAGTTCAAAAACGAAGAGTACGATGATTTTCCTCGAGCAGGGCCTCAGGTGCCTGTGGTGATGCCTCTATCTGCTGCCATGGCTCTGCGCGCTCTCCATCTTCAGCTCCGGTATGGGGAGAAGAGTGATGGGTTGGTGACATGCCATGATGCTGAAGTTCCGGGCTCGGTTATTGTCAGACCGGATAGGAAGCTTGACCATGCCTGGATGGTTTACTCATCATCAAAGAGGAACCCCACAGCGCCAGATGCTTGTGAAATGTGTGAGGCTCTCTTGACTTTGCTTGTGGAGATTGGGAAGATGAAGCAAGAAGAATTGGAACAAAGCTAGGAAGCTTAAAAAACTTTTTAAAAGAATAGATGTTTTTTTCCTTCTCTTTTGTTTAGCGTCTACATTGTTTTTCACTGTTCTTGTTACGAGTATACTTTGTTCTTCATAAGCAAATATTGGAAACAATTCTTTGATGGTCATCTATATATACACATATTTTTTTTGAATTTGAGGTAGGAGATTAGAACTCTTCACCTTGTATTGAAGTCGGTGTAAAATTATCGTTAAGCTATGCCTTTCTCTTTCTATTCTTATTAAAGTTCATGGAACATTCATCAAGAATGGTAATATATTTATTGACATATATTTTATAACTTGTAAGTAAAATATTTACCTACAAAGCAAATGATTCATCTGATCAACCGAAAAGAATAATAATATATAAATTATATGTTGCCCCATAAGAAACAAAGAGTTATACTTTGACCCCGATTAAAGCTAACAACAAACAAGGCTCGATGACGGAGTACAAGAATGAGTTGAACTACACAAGATTTTCTTTACAAAGGATGAAAATTCCAAAGTTTCAAAATCATGGAAATAGTCATCATCATGGGCGGGTTTTTATCTGAAATTTGCTAGTCATAACTTGTCTCCTCTGTTGATGAGGAAATGAAAACCCAGACGGCATAGAAGTGCTGGCTTTTACAGGTGAAACTTTTTAGCTCAAAACAAGAGCTAATTGTGAAGGTAGAGAGTAACAGTTAGGTCCTCAAACATAGTAATGAACACTTAACAGGTTTCCGACTCCTTCCATGAAGTCGCGAACTTGAATATAGAGTTCTATTTTCCAGAAGATTGGTGTTCAGAAAACTCTGGGGCCGCTTTATCTGCAGAATTTATGCAAGTCTTCAGTTAACTTAAGCCTTAGAGCAACAAACAAAGCAAACTAGATAATACATTTAGAAGCAACAATATGATCTAAGATGAACATTACACAATTTTAGGAATCAAACCGTACGAATTTATTGGCCAGAACCATTCCATGAAGCAGTCACTGGTTATCATTTGTAATGAAAGCAAAAGCTTGTAACCATCAGATTTCTTTTCTAAGAAACACGAACTTTTACACAGAGGTACAAAGAAATGACACGGATAATCTCTAGAACAACGAAATGTATATGTACATATCAAAATGTAATCTTCATCATCAGAGCGTAAAAAACATACAAATCTTCATCTGCAATTCCTTTCTATACATAGAATAGTTAAAGCAGCACTTTCATTAGAACCATAACCAAAAACACCTTTCAATGCAGGTAATATCAAAACTCGTGACAGCCCATAAAGAAAACGCATGCAAGAAAAAGAACTAGTATTGTCCAACTCATGGGGATACAAGAAAATGTTCTTTGCACTGAAATTAGGAGCATGTTTCTGCGAGATCATCGAGTTGACTAGAGGAAGGGAAGTGGTGACCCCCAATTCGCCTCTTGTTACTCGACTATCAAGCGTCATTAACAGGAAGAACCATAGAAACATCCCATGCCTACTAGTACCAAGATTTATGTATCCCATTACGAGTGTTAGAATCAAGAAATCATAACACAAGCGAATGCCGGTGAAAACTTCTGATCCCGTGTTAGTAAAATGCTCATGCTTAGATTAAGTCGATCACAAAAGGGAATTGACAACATCAAATCAAAGTAGCTGTATAATCAAAACCAATCATAAATTAAAAAGGAAAAAAAGAAGTTTAGGAAGAAATAAATAAAAGTACCACCACTATGAAGCATGGATTGAGACAACATGTGGTCCATGTTATCAAGTCTCTGGTGTATGGATTTGAGAACTGAATTCAACGACGAAACTCTCTTTCTCACACTCGAAATCTTCCCAGCGTACTGCATTATAAACGGCGCCGGCGCATCTTCCAGCAGCTGATCCAGTTCTGACCAAAATTCTCAAAATCAGTTTTTTTTTTTTTTTTTTTCTGGGAAATTTTGATAAAACAAGATCTGGGCAAATGAAAAACAACCAAATTTAATTATCCAATAATTAGATTATCATAATTGGGCAAATGGGTTATGGCCAAATTTGCAAACCGAAAAAAAAAAAAAAAAAAAAGATTTTGTGGGGGGGGGGGAGGAGGTTACCGCCGGTGAGACGGTCGAGAGAGGAAGACAAGTGGACTTGGCTTCTGAGAGCGTCCTCGGCTTTGGAATCGTAGTCCTCCATGAGAGAGCTCACCATACAACTCAGCCCCTTCGCAACGACGTTGTTCTGCTGATTCTCTGTCTCTGCTTCTGCCTCTCTCTTTTCCATTCTATTTCCGACGACCGACAATGATGAAAATCCACAGAAACAATTAGATTGCAAAATATGATGCCGGAGATATCATGTTCATTTTCCCAACTTAGGTCATTATTTATTTTATTTTTCTTTTTTTTTTCCTTTGCCTTTTTTTTTTTTTTTTTTTTTTTGCTTGAAATTTTGTTCCTGAATTTGAAAGAACACTACTATTGGCTTTCCAATTTTTCTATTTCCCTTTTCTTTTTTTTTTTTTTTTTTTCGCCTGGATTGGTATTTTTCATTGTTATCCTAATCGAACCAGACAGATAAGGGAGTAATACAAGGAGACTTCCTCATTTTACGCTATGGGACAAAAAAATTCTGACCATAGGATTAAAATCTGAGGGTCAAGAAAGGTTAAAGACCATCTAAGGAAAGTGAATCATCCCACACACAACCGTAATCTCACAACCAGGTTAAAAAAAAAAAAAAAAAAAAAACCCACGCCGGGCCAACATCCGTTGACACGAGGACGGGCGATCTTCAGATGGGGTCGACGGCAAGGGGAGGCTGAGTACGGATTCGCGACGGAGGCAGCGAACGGCGATGGTCGGCGTCCCCATGACCGACGGATCTGGAAAATCTCGATCCGGCCCGGTTCTTTGCCATCTCCGTCGCTGGCGTCGTCCACGCGAGTCGCGACCTCCCCCTGCACCCTCGACACCCTCGCCCGCCTCCTCTCCCTCGCGATCGAGACCGTTTAAGGGTTGGCACAAAACTTCGGCGAGCCCACGAAAGAGGGTCTCGCCCAAGTGGCCGATGATGGGTGTGGAGGGGCGACGGCGACGAGGTTTGGCAGGTCGAGGGGCGAGCAAGGTTTGACCCACAACTGACGGCGGGAATCAAACGGTGGTTAGGGGAGATTTCGGCAGTGGTGGGTCGCGCTAGGTCGGGGACGGAGGGGGTTGGCGCCCGTCGGCGTTCTCGCCGTCGTGGGGTTGGGCGTGGTCGGGGTTCTCGCCATCGTGGCCTCGTCAACGTTCTCTCCGTCGTGGGCTTGGGCTCGCCGTCGTCAATGGAGGAGGGTGTGGATTTGGTCAGGAGAGTTTTTTTTTTTTTTTTTTTAATTATTATTTTAATTTTAAGTATAATCACCTATTCAAGAAAACATTTTAATTTATTGCAGCTTTCTAATTCGTTCGTTATCTTGGATCTTATTCTATCTAAGAGGTAAATTTTGCTTTTTTCTTGTCGACAAATCAGTATCTAGATTAAAAATCTCGACGATTTGACATCTCAAATTATAAAAATCTATCATATTAGTAATCTGTTTTTTAAATGACTCTATCAACTTGTTTTTAATATTTTTTTTTTAATGAAAATTGGCATATAATTGGCACCGGGGGTAGTTAATGAGGTGCAAAAAAGTTTATAACAAATCATACGAATCACATGTTAAAATCGTCTAAAATTTTAGAGATGTGATTTTTTTTTTAAAAAAAATTATTTGTATAAATATTTAAATTGAAAAACTATAATTTAAAAAATATATTTTTTTAATTTATATGAATGTTTAAATTGATACTTAGAAAGATTATTTCAAGATTTGAAAATGAATAAATAAATAATTGATAAAAAATGAAAGAAAAAATATCTAAAACATTTCCAATTAAGCAAATCTTTTATAAAATGAAAAAAAAAAAACATTTTACTTTATTATTATAAAGAAAAAACAATCGTAATAGATATTAGTTATATGATATATGAAAAACATTCATTATGATAAATAATTAATCATAAAGATAAAATTCACCGTAAATATATTAAAAATGATATTGTAAAGAAATATTAAACATTTTAAAACCTAAAAAAGACATCATAATGATATACTAATTGTCATAAGATGAGAACATCATAATAATATAATAAAATCGTAAAGAAAAAAAACATAACACATTTAAAAAAAGTATATCATAATGTTCTATTAATTACCATAAAAAAATAAACAATTTCATATCACATTTAAACTTTAAAAATTATATCTTTATCAAAAAAATAAAAAATAAAAACTATATATTAAAATAATATCAATAATAATATAAAAATAAATTACATAATAACGTAACAATTACCGTAAAGAACATAAATCATACAAAAAAAAAATTTGTTTCTAATAAACCTATATATATATATATATTTTTTTTTTTTTTTGAGTGAAAAACCTATATCATACTTAAAAAACAAGATTATAAAAAAAACATAAATCATACTAATAATTAATCACTGTAATAAAAAAACTAGTCATTAAGATAAAAATATAAAAATGATGAACAAATAAGAAAAAGAAAATAAAGAATCCACAAAGGGAAAATGATGGTAAATATGGTAAAATGACAAAATAAGTAGTATAAGTGGTTGTTTCTTTAAAAATAGACAATATTAAAAAAAATGACATATTTTAAAATATGTCATTTTAAAATGACACATTTACACAATATTAAAAAAATGACATATTTTAAAATGAGGTTCTAATCATACTTTTTGTGTAAAATTGTTTTAAAAAAAAAAGGAGAGCAGGCTTAGTTTAACTACCACCACGGTAAACCTGATGTTGTATATAATTTATTGGTTGGAGAGAGATTTTAAAATGACATTGTGAAGCATTTGATCTTAATCTAATCTTATAAGTAGAAAAAGAAATGATCACCTATTCCTATGTTTACTTACCAGATCATCAAAATTAATTCAATCTAAAGAAAACCATGTAATACTAATTTTGTAGGACTCACATGATATAAGAAATGATGCATTTGAAATATCAGAGTGTCATAGCCCCTAGTGCATGAGATGGGTCAAAGTCAATTACAACGTTGGATCATTAACCTAGTATCACAATCAATCAAACATAAGAAAAGCCAACTTGAAATGATTAACACTTGACAAAATTTAATCTAAAGACCGAGGCCATGCCGTAATAGTTAAATAATTAAGATTAAACTAAACGTCATTTTTCACTGTTAGTTTATCAATCCATTTAAAAAACTTAAACTGTTAAGAGATGGACCAATAAGAGTTTTATATTCTAACACCCGTATACTCTTGAGTCTAAAACAGGAGTGAGTAAGAGGGAAAATGTACACATTTGTTAATATCATTACTCGGACTCTGTTATTTTTGTTTTCTAATATGCAAATTCTGAGTTCAATTTTTAAAAAGTTCTCCTTGCAAGAATCCCTATTTTTCTCAATCTCCGAATTTCAGACAAATCACGAAATCAATGATCAAGTGTGTAGCACGTGTCATAAGAAAATTACTTGCTCATCCTCAAAGCTCAAAAGGGGTAGAAAGCTACAAAAGCAAGGACCGCAAAGTAGTCACAACTTCACACGCAAGTCAAGATGGGCCTTGGGCCCGTTAAGGCCCATTTTGGGATTTCACGACTGGGCTATCCTTGATAGGCTGTGTACAGACACAAATTGAAACTTTCTAGGACCACTGTGTGTTAAATCTGCTGTATTAATATTCCAAGGTACAAAATGAAGCTTCCTCCAAGCAATACGCGTGGCTATGTTTAATGGGCCTGATACGGTTCATCAATAAATGAGCCCCCCAAAAATGGGTCCCCTCTTTCGAAGCCTCGTACACCATTAGATCAAAACAAAAGTGGCAGTACATAATATTATTAGCTTCCTTACGGTAGGGCCCACCAAGAACGTACTAGGCATGAGAATGGTAAACCGGACAATGCTTGGAATATCAGTAGTTTTGGTGCAGAGATTAATGCTTGCTTAAAACTGAGCTACTTGTTAACGAGTGGTGTCGGAAACACTAATTCTGATTATGACTTTTGAATATCAATTCACGTACAATTAATGACTTTGGATACCTACCAATAAAAGAATAACAATTTACATGTTGCATAAGCTGATATGAATGAGTTGGGATTTGAGTGGGTATATGGCCATTGAAGCATTAATGGGCCGCACCTTACTAGTTTTCAAGTATCAAGTCATGTGATGGTGAGATGCAATTTTTTTAATTGATATGGCTTTGGACACATATAGGCAAACAACTGACAATTCGTGTATTATATGAGTTGATATTAAGAGTTGAGATTGGAGTCGGCGTATGGTTATTGAAGCATATATGGGTCACATCTTATTAGCTTTCAAGTATCAACTCTTGTGATGGGAAGTAGTCATTTTTTAATCGCCATAACTTTGGATACCTACCGTTAAAAGAATGACAATTAACATGTCATATAAATTTATATTTAAGAGTTGGGATTAGAATAAGTGTATGGTCATTGAAAGCAGGGCCACACCTTACTAGTTTTCAAAGCCCATTAAAATTGTAAAGATTCCAAGTACAGTCTATTCAATACTGTTGGCCCAGTGTCCCCGGCCACTTCAAATATGTGGTACGTGACACCTTTGAACTTGTAGTTGTAGGAGCAGAGGAAGAAACCATTCAAATATCAAATAATCATTGTTAAATTTTCATTAAAAAAAAAAAAAAGATAAAGACAATTCTCTGATAGGATGTGTTAAAAAAAAAAAACAAAAACAAAAACAAAGCTATGTTGACAATATAAAGTTTTGATCATTGCAAACAATAATAAGAAAAACATGATATATTTACACAACTTGATAAAAATCTAATGGTTTAGAACTATGTACCAAAATCAGAGTATTCTACTGTATTGTATTACAAAATTCGCTTGAAAGAAAAACTACTGAAAATGACAAATTGAGAGGATAAAAAACATGTCTACTTTCGCTCCCTTTCATAAATAATACATGAAAATTATTGTTCATTTTAGAAATGATGGTAAACATAAAAAATATATATACACAAAGTTTTATGGTAAAACTGTGATTTTGTCTTACTAATAGATACTGTTATTTTAGTTATTAAATTAACTTCTTAAAAGGTCTCATCTATGACTTAGAATCGTTTTTGTTCTAATACGAACACTCATAGATCGTACTGTCAAAAAATTAATCTCAACAGCAGTATCTATCAATAGCATAAAAATATAGTTCTTATGTACCTCTTCAGAACTAAGAGTTAAAAAGGGCAGATAGATTATATGAAATTGCATTTTGCAAATCATGGAACCAATAGGATATATTATTAGTTGCTAGCAAAGAAGGAGAAAGGGAAAATTCAAAGCAGAAGTAACTATCCAAATATATATATATATATATTTCATATATATGAAAAGCTAATTGGTAAGAGTAGTTCTGGTCTACCATATATCAGCTTATTAATTAAGTAATCTGGACAGGCACAGTCAAATGATTATGTCTTCTCGAAGTAAAGAATCATTTTTGTGACATTGAAAACGAAATCTTTTACTGCACTTTATATACAGCTTCATATTTTGGTAGTTAACTAACATTATTATTATTGTTATTATTATCAATTAAAAAGACACTAACATTCAATATATATCTGCAGTAGCATGAAGATACTGCTCATGACACAATTTAATATTCATGAATATGTATATATACATATATATATATATAATGGAAGAAATTGATCCATCATATTCTGCCATACTTAACATGGTTGCCAAAGCCTGGGCAGCAGGAAATGTATAAATGTGTTTTTATAATATAATAATATGGATGTATATAAGTAATAATACATGTATTCTTATTAAATGTGGAAAGAACACTTGATAAATAACAAATATATATGTGTGTATATAATATATATATATATATATATCAAAGTGAGCAATTCTAGAACTAATAGACGCCATTAACTTTTGAGTATGGGTGACACATGAATTGCATGTGGATGAGATTGCTCAAATGGCATTTATGCATTTGGTGGTCAAAACCAGAAAATTTATTTATATATAAAATATATATACATGTATATATATTTTATAGTAAATATATATATACATATATAAATATGTTGGCTCCACAGTAATAAAGAGATCAAAATGTTCGGGGTCCTGCAATCGCCTTCTGCATTAATATCTTCAATGACTCACTCCAATGGGTTGTCTTTCTCCTTTTGACATGAAAAGATGGCTTCCAATCAACTTCAACGGCAAGGAATAAGAGGGTTTCAAATAAAACAAAATAAATCATTTTTTTTTTTAATTTTAAATGTGGGTGAATGCTGATCATCTTTGTGTGAATCTGATTTCATTTGGAATTTTATCATTTTATCCTTCAAAATGGGTTCAAATTATTTGGTTATGTTTATTAGAGATTATGATTGGTACGGATTTGAGCTTTTGGAAGTTCTTTATTATGATTCGATGTCATTTTAATTGTCAACGAAAAAAACAAAACTGTAATTTTTTTGTAGACCATAGAAATTAGAAACCTAAATATGGTTGCAGGTTCAGCTGCATAGTAAATTGACATCATTGCATTTGATGTGTTAAGGTCCTAAGTTCCAATCTTCCCATCCTGAGTTCAAGAAAGAACGAAAGACAGGAAAAAAAAAAAAAAAGTTTAATGATTCCCTCTCCTCCATTCATCTATCCCTTAATCTTTCTCTCAAGCAGTCAAACCAAAAAGGATCACAACTCTATCGAGATCTTCATTGCGTTAATGCTTCACCTTATCATGGAGTTTTCATCTTGTGAGCATCATGGTTTTTTGTCCATTGAAATCTCTCTCTGGGGTCATTTTATTTGTATGCAGTTATATCTGAAATCTACCTCTGTTACCATTTGTTGGCCTTGACCTTGACCTTGAGGTTCTATCCTAACAAATTTAACCTATTAAATATACGTACTAGTTAACGTAGAACTGTTATTAACACACTCATAATAATTTTAACGTGGGGACACTGTACACAACCATAAATATGAAACGGTATTATCCATAACATAAATACGGGACTTAAATTCAAGAGTTTAACAGCGAAGAAAGGACAACTCTTTTTTATTTTTAGGTATTGAGAGAGTGGTTTTACATCTTGGAGCTATTAACTAATTACCATCGCGCGCAGCAGACTTTAACCACTAGAGCAATTAATAAATTTAGCTTCCAAATTAGTAAAGTAACAGCCGAA
>JAFMPE010143488.1:0-21598 GCA_024759925.1 Ficus religiosa
GGAGTGGGTGGGGGGAGGTCGGGGGAGGGCTGGGGGGGTTACCGGGGGCCGGGAAGTGGGGGTGGCCGGGGCTGGGGCCTGTGGGGGGGGGCTGGGGCTGGGTGGGGGACGGTCGGAGTTGGGTTGCCGGCGTCCGTCGTCAGTGATGAGAAGGTCGTCAGCGACGGAGAAGACTTCAGGTGAGAATGATAATATGAGGTAAGGTGTATGATAAGTATAATACACCAACAATATTTCAACCGTTTGATTAAATCTCAACGACCTAAAAAATGACTCTATCGGTAGAGACCCTCAAGTCTCTACCACAGTTCTTCCCTAATAATAATGGTATCAAGGTTTACTAGAACATTTTAATTAGATTGGCTTCTATTATAGTGACTAACTATATGCCATCCATTCTAAATTTAATCAAAACAAAAAAAAAAAAAAACAAAAAACAAAAACAAGGTAGTATCTCATAACAATTCTAGGAGCATCCACTAAAAAAAAAAAAATCTAGGAGCAAGAAAACAAACATAAATGATAAACAAGCTAAAGCCCATATCATGCCATTGCGTGATCTACTTCTAATGGAATAACCAAAAGGATGGTTTGTTAAAATATTTTTCTATAATTAAGTCCAATGAAAAAAACCGAAAATAATATTGCATTATCAACATGAAACCGATCATAAAGAGAAACTATTCATTCCGTTAGTAAGTGAAATGTCTCCAGTGAAAATAGATGGGCACAAAAATTCGGAGCATCAAACCAACATGAAGAAGAATTCAAGTAGTCCTTGGCCTAGTGACGAATGATTATCGTAATGGATCTGTAATCAAGTACCTTTCGAACATTGATTGGCTTTTTCTGAGGGTCTTAAACATAAAACTTCTGCTTGGATTGTCAGTTGGAGTTCAAATTTTTAAATTAGAGTTTGTTGATTTTTTAAAAACTATTTATAATTTTTATTGACTTTTTAAAAAAAGATAAAAA
The DNA here is from genome assembly GCA_024759925.1 of Ficus religiosa. Taxonomy (NCBI): domain Eukaryota; kingdom Viridiplantae; phylum Streptophyta; class Magnoliopsida; order Rosales; family Moraceae; genus Ficus; species Ficus religiosa. Next base: position 976 of record JAFMPE010143488.1, read on the forward strand.
TCCAACTGAAAAAATACAGTTTGATTGGAGTTGAACTTGAATTCCAAACAAACCCAAATACTTTTTTTTTTCTTCCAGTCTAATAATTGATGTTATATTGTTTAGGTCCACACCTTTGCATTTATTCATCAATTGATGGATTTAGAGCGACGCGCTCCTCATTAAGGGATACAAGACTCACATATAGGGCTTTCAACGAGAATTCCTATTAAATTTGAGAAACTATTTAATAAATTATAATTAGAAAGGATATATGCTAACACAAATAGTCATCTCTTTGTTAATCATCTTGTCAGCCAGTTCCCCTCTTTGTAGATATGTGCGAGACACGGTAGTATAGACCATAGTATAAATATACGTGTTTCAGATGGGAAATTCCACACACGTTGCACAGAGCCGCCTGACCAATAAATTGAACTTTTTGCCAACGATGACTCAATTAATTAACCAATTAGAAATTTGTCATTTCGACAAAATTTGCCACTAGTTGATAATACGTTTTTCTTAGTTTTGGGATGCAAAGTATATACATTAGGAATATTGTTGGGAATATTGTTTATGCTGCAGCCTAGTTGAGAGTATGTATCATGATTGGTGTTTGAATTTAAGCTCTCTCTAGCTCTTTATATGCTCCTTCAAGTGTCCCAACTTTTTTTTTTCTTCTTTTTTGGAAAAAGAATATCAATATTTTCCCTGTATTTATTAGCTTGATCAATTATGCCAAAATTTTATGCTAAATAACAGTGCACCTTTAAAGTTTATATATTGTGCTCAAAGTTATAAATTTGTGTGACAGTGTTTTGTATTATTATTAGGGTAAATTGCTAGATTGATTCTTAAACTTTTAACTTTATACAACTTTGATCCCTGAACTTTTTTTCGTAGTTGGAATACTCCTAAATTTTTAAAATATTGTTATAATAGTCATTTACGTTAATTTTTAGATGTAATATGTTAGTTAGTATCATTTTTTGACCAAATTATTAACGGATTCCGTTTAAAAATTAATAAAAATGACTGTTGTAGTAATATTTTAAGAGCTTTGGAGCATTTTCTGTTCTTTTTTTCGTAGCTGTAAAGTCTAAACTATTAAATTCGTTGCTACAGTAATCTTTTTAGTTAATTTTTGGATGGAATACGTAATTAGCACCATTTTTTGACCAAATTACTAACAGATTCTGTCCAAAAGTTGATGGAAAGGTCTATTGTAGCAATATTTTAAAAGTTTAGGGTATTCTAGCTACAAAAAAAAGTTCAGGGTTTAAAGTTATACAAAGTTAAAAGTTTATAGACTAAATGAGCAATATACCATTGTTATTATTATTATTTTGGCTTTTATATGGACTCCTTTAAGTAATTGTGGTTTGCAATAAGGTCATATATTGTTGAAATAGTGAAAACAATCTAGTTGGTAAAAAAAAAAAATAATGTAATTGTGGTTTGCAATATGGTCATATTTGTTGAAATAGTGAAAATAATCTAGTAGGTCATAAAATAATCTACTAGATTACTCCACTACCGGAGACTAGACGGCCAATCATTTAAGTTGAGGATGGAAATAATCCGGAAGATTAACAAATAATCTCCCTTATAATACTCGTCAGCGACCCGTCGATCATTTGTGTTGATGATGGAAAAAAAAATTAGCAGGTAATCAACTTTTGTTAATCTATGATAATTCAATAGCGACGGGACTGAACACCTCCGACGGTCAGTATTAGTTCCATTTATATTTGATAGATTACTAGTAGGTTACCGTTTTTGGTTGACGAGAATAATTTTGATAAGACACGTTGTTTTGGTGTTTGACTTGTGGGAGGGGATTGAATAATTCATTCATCAGATGCATCTTATCCATTTTTGGGGAAGAAATCTAAAGCTCCCGGGTCAATAAATCAAAGGTATGGCTATTTTTGTGTGCTCCTCAAAATTGCTCATGGCAATGGGCTCCACATAAATCCAAATTGGGGAGAACACAATTGGTATCTTAATACAATAGATTTGTATTTGACTTAGATTCATAATTTATCAAATCTCTTAAAATCAGGAGACTAATTACTAAATTAGATGATTATATAAAGAAAATTGAAATTATAACTAATGATTACAGAATTCAATTATCCTTATCATGTCTCTACGATTGAGCTCTAATAGAAAATTTCAATATTGAACTTTACTAGAAGAAAGCAGTAGGATTAATAGAAATATATATATATATATATATTTTCCCTTTTGATTTTCTAAGAAAATAGAGATAAAGGAATAGGGCTAACAATCATCGAGGGAGGGAGTAGGTGTGCATTGCGCCCTTTCGGCTTTCATCCATGCATGAGGAGAAGCATAATCAATTTGTGTTTGAAAATTTAAAAAAAAAAAAAAAAATTACCAACTCCATATAAAATATAAATGGGAAAGACACCATTAGTATGTTGACACCATGAACCGTATTTAAATTAGATTTTAAATCTATCAAATTTCTTAGAATTTGGGAACTAACTAAATTGGATGGTTACAAATACATTTAAAATTCTAATTATTTATGCTTACAAAATTCAATTGTTTTTATTGTGATATCTAAACTTCAATCTTAATATTGAAAGGAAGAGTGTGGATTTACCATTATAATAGGCCTAAGACCTTGTATTATGTGAGATAGTTTTCTCACCAAATTAATTACGGTAGAAAAATTACAGAACACGAAAATTTAATATTAAAAGTTATGAAAAATTTCTAAGCATTTGCGCGCTAGATGATATATATATATATACATATATATATATATATGTATACACATACAAGAGATATTTCATGAGAGGAGGCTTCGTTGAGTTCACGTTACTAGTTGCAAATATCATTAATTTTCAGGTCCATGAAAACGAAATCAAAGCTACTAACGACAGTTACAATGTATACATACATATATATATATATATATAAATATATGCATATTACTAGCAAACAATATTGTAACTGGAAAATTGTCATTTTTTATTAATAGATTTTTAAAAAATTATCATATTTAAATTAATTATATGTATTGATAAAAATAATGACAACTTATAATCATTACATGAGTTAATATTTAACCGTTGAAATTAAAATTGATATTTTAACACTACTGTTATTCCTATTTTATATATCATATCATATATTTGTGTATGTAAAAATATGTATCTTTCACATTCGTCATCCTCTTCAGTCGAAAAATTCAACTACATACAGTACATTCCCTACTATGAATTAAAAATCTCTACATGTGTATTATGATCTAATGCATGGTTTTTAATTTATATACTAGCATATATAAGAGCCATAGATTTTCAACAATTTTGGGCATTAATAAATATGGTCAGTTCAATTTCCAACATTTGACTATTCAAACCTCATGAACTTTTATCTAAAGAGAAGACTTTATTTAAAATGAAATTAAAGGGTCAATATTGCAAATCACTCAACCAGCTGAAAGAAAGAGGAATTTGAAATTATAGTAGATTTGGTGTTGAAGAAGAACCTAACCAAAGACTATTTTCATGGTAGTGACCCATGCATCCAGTACCATCCAATTGCTAATAATCTCAACAATTTAGGTACAACCACATTTAGGGTGTGTTGTTAGGGTTGAGTTTGAAATTAAATTGAATTTTAAGGTTGAAGTTGGTTGACTTTTCAAAAACTAGTTATAATATTTATTGACTTTTTAAGAAAAAGATAAAAAAAATCAGCTATAAAGTACAATTGAGTTCAAAATAAACTCAAACGCCAAAAATAGGCTTAAATTTGGGGCCTTTAATTAGCTTCCGTTTGGAATATAGGTTTAAAATGAAAATTTTAAGTTGAAGTTGATTAAATTTGTTAAATTTTCAGAAATAGACAAAAATTCATACGAAAAACTTAAATTTGGACCTAAGAACCAAATAGAAGCTGCTTAACAAATTTACCTATAAAATTTAATGATAATTTCATTACCTGACTCTACCATAAGATATATAATGTAGGGGGTGTTTGGTGAATGAATTTGAGTTGAAATTTTTAAGTTTAAATAGTAATTTTTTTTGAATTTTTAGAAAAAACAAAAAAACTTTTTCAGAAAAAGATAAAATTTTGAGTTTAAACTTGAGTTTAAACTCATGTTCCAAACTAAGCCGTAAAGTTTACAATAATCTAACTTTATAATTACGTTGCTTTTTATTTGGTACTACTAATCATGGGGTTGTATAAATTAACAGATACCATGAATTGCAGTCAAATAAGCCTATCAAATAATATAAGTAATTCTCCAATCATTTTCCTTTACTTGTGCAGACATCCTCGGAATCTAGCTTCTCTAGTAAGATCTTGACAAATTTGTATCATCAATTCCAAATTTCTTTAATTGTTCATGTCAAATCACAAATGACTTGGTTTAGCATTTAGTTTAACTCCAATTAAACTGTATTTTTTCATCTCAATTTTTATCTTTTTTTGAAAAGTCAACAAAATTTATAACTAATTTTTGAAAAGTCAACCAATTCGAATTTAAAAATTTTATCTTCAACCGACGAACTAAATACAAACTAAATATATCTTTTAAATGAAAAAAAAAAAAAAACAAAAAAGCATGAGATTATGTAGAGCTTAGCTTAGCTATTTCTTTTTCAACCCATTGCTTAATAGCAAGATTAAAGTTACAGAAATCCTTTTTTTTTTTTTTTGGTTGGAGGCCACAGATATCTAAATGACAAGTTTTGACATTAATTACACTTCCTGATATTTTGTCAGCGACACTACTTTGAATCTGTTTTTCCCCCCGAAGAAAATCAATTTATTAAAGTTGTTGAGTTAGTTTAGTCATTTATTGTTTGTGCACATCTGAATATCAGCTACTATGGAAATTTCGCATTATTATTATTTTTTCGGTTAAATTTCATCGCCTTCATTAGTTTTGAAACCACTTATGCTTAAGGTCCATTAATTAATCCTTATCGATTAAAATTAAATACTTGACAAACAACGACATATAGTTCTGAACCGATAAACCAAATACGTACTCTTTTTACAAGAGGGAAATGTAAATTTAAAAAAAAAATACCTGTTATTTTGGGTTTATTAAAAAATAAAAAATATACTATCCATTTTGTATATAGACCGGATATATTAATTGTGCATTGAATTCATATCGTAGAGCAATCAGATATTCAATTTTGAATAGTAATAATGAAAATACCTCAAGAAAAAAGAAACAAAAATTTGAAAAGTCCAAATATTAAACCCAAAAATAAAAAAAAGTGTAAAAGCCAAAGAAGATGTCTATTTACAAAAAGAACAAGTTTTTATTTGTTTTGGGTTTTGAAAAATATATTCTTTATAATTTTTTTATTTTATTTTGCTTTTCCCTTAAGGGTACTTTCGTCATTGTCCTAGTCAAAATTAAATGTTGATCTTTTTATGATATTAATGATATTGATGGGTTCAAAATAGATTGTATACTTTCTAGATAAATTTAGAACATTCTGTTTACTTATATAAATTTTGCTTTACAAAAATGCAAATAAAACTAGTAACGGTTTTTAAGTTAAAAAGAAAAAAAAAAAAAAAAGACATCTTTTAGTTTCTTCTCTGCGTTTCAAGCTCTCTTCCCTTAGGAGAAAGATATCCTCCCTCTAAAATATTTTTTTTTTCAATAATTATAATGATAATTTCATGCATTCCAAATCTCGATCTAATTGTGATTTCATATTTTATCCTATCATTTTTATTTGTTTTTTAAACTTTCCTTCTCCTTCTTTTTTTTTTTTTTTTTGAACTTCGGGGTAATTTTCTTTTTCTTTCAAAGATCTATAAATTCTTAAAGTCAAATCTAGAAGCTTTTTAGACAGATAAAAATCTACACCTATAATGGATTTGTTATTTTATCAATATGAAAAACACAAAATCACGTTATGCAAAAAATATACAAAAAAAAAAAAAGATGAATATAATATTGATCAAATGATTGGAAATCCTATATACATATACGTTCATGATATTTTTCTTTAGGTTTTTAATTTTGTAATATTTACTTTGATATAATGTAAAAAAGCTTTATACGGAAAGATAACTTTATTAATAATTTACTTGTTCCAATGAGCAAAATCATGTTAAGGAAAAAATATACAAAAGCGTTGAATGTAATAAGATCGAATGGTTGAAAATTGAATCTTATCAAAATGATATATATATATATTTTTTTTCATAATCTAGTGTAGAATTCTACAAATGACAATGCCGTTATATTAAGAAAAGAAAAACTACTAATATTATGAAGAAGTCAAGAAGAATGAAAAAAAAAAAAAATGAGAGAGAGAGAGAGAGAGAGAGAGAGAAGAGAAGGGAAGGTTTACGATGAAAAGAAGCAATCCAAATTGGAAAGTGGTAGGTGAGCACAAAAAAAAGGCTCCTCACCTGTTTCCCAAGCCTTCTTTTGCCTTTTTTTTCTCCTTCCATCTTGACTTCTTGGTTCTTGAATGATTTTTTTGCTTCTCATCATTTGTTTATGAACACCACTCCCCAATTTTTTTTTTTTTTTTTAATTCCACGTTCTTTCTTTTTCATCTTCTTCTTCACCATTGACAAAGTAAAAAAATAATAAAATTAAAAACATTTATTTAATAAAGACACGCGTTCCAATAAAAACCAAATCCTAAATCCACTCAGCCCCTTTTCCCATTTTCGTCTCATTTTCTTCACTTCTGAAAATGTGTCAGAAGCTTCCCTCTTGGAAAACGACCAAAGAAAAACCACCCACCTATTTTCCTATTTAAAACATCCAAAAATTAAAAAAAAAAAAAAGAAACTAAAAAATTAAAAAAATTAACAAACCAAAACAAAAGACAAAACCAAACCTTCCTCAATCCTCACGTTCTCTCTCTCTCATCATTTATTCAAGAACAATGCGCCATTTTTTTTTTTTTTTAATCTTTTGTCTCTTTTCTCTTATTTCTTTCCGTCTTATCTACAGACGACTTGAAATTAAGGCCGTAGTGGAAGCTTTATTCAATTAATTAATTAATTAATTAAAAATTTAAATTAAAATAAAAGCAAAAGAAGAGAGTTTCTCAAAATTTCTAGAACACACGTCACTATCTCTCTCTCCGCCTTTCTCTCTCCTCTTGTTCTGGCCTCTTCTTATAATGCCCACCTAGAGGAATCCACAAGAAATGATCATAAGTTTAGGAACAGATAGCCAAAAAAAAAAAAAAAAAAAAGAGGAAGAGGAAGAAGAAGGGAATTATCCAAAAAAAGAAGAAGAAGAAGAAGAAGAAAGAAATAAAGAAAAAACAAAGGGAAGTTATGGTATTATTGGCCTTGAGGATTCGAAAGGAAAATCGATCGGGTCGCCATGAAACCTGGTAGGTCCAAACCTCGTAGTAACCTCGTAAACCGCGCTCGCTTCTCTCTCACCGGATTCTACTGCTGGGGCTGGGAATTCCTCACCGCTCTTCTTCTCTTTAGTTGTTAAATTCCAGAAAATACCCATAATACCCCTACCCGATCATACGATATTCGTTCTCCCCAACAATTCAGGATGGCGAAAATCGTAATTTCATAGTAGTAGATTACGATTTGTTTTTCATTTTTAAAAAAAAAAAAAATTAAATTTCAGTGCAAAAAAGAAGTTTGTTTTTTCTTTTGGGGGTTGGTGAGCGGTAAAGTGGGAAGGAAAAAAATAAGAGGAAATGGCGCAAAGGTCGGTGCCGGCGCCGTTTCTGACGAAGACGTATCAGCTGGTGGAGGATCCGAGCACAAACGACGTGATTTCGTGGAACGACGCCGGTACTAGCTTTGTCGTTTGGAAGACGGCGGACTTCGCCAGGGACTTGTTGCCCAAGTATTTCAAGCACAATAATTTCTCTAGCTTCGTTCGCCAACTCAATACTTACGTAAGTTTTTTATTTTCTTTCCTTTTCTTTTTTCTTTTTTTTTTGGCCTTTTCTTTTATTCATTCATTTTTTATTTTTAGAATTTCTACTGAAGAACATCTTGCAAGTTGCAACGACAATAGAAACTGTATTTCTGAGCAAAAAAACAATAGAAAGTGTTTAGAAAAATTATGATAAAACAATCCAATAGCAACAAAGAAAACAGCTAATTATTGAAAATTCTAAAAATAAGAAATTAATTACATGAAAAAAGAAATTAAAAATTTAAAAATAAATAAAAATATTTATTAATCTATTAAGAATTTATTTGTTTGAGGAATTAAATTTTTATTATATTATTTACTGTTTAAAAATTAAAATGATTGGGAATATATTTACTATAATTATAAAATTATTCTTAAATAAAAAATAATTAAATAAAAATAAATATATATTTAATATAGAGTTAGTCGTTTCATATTTTTAGGATATAGAATTTATTAAGCAGAATTAATTTCTTATTTTTAAATGGAATTCATGTTATTCAATTTTTAAGTATTAAAAATAAACATCAGAATTTAATTTATTTTCGCTGCATTACCCATAGAAAACAAGCCCCAAGTTAATAAGAATAATATAAAGACAATATTACCCTTATTTCACTTTACGACCCGGGGTAGTTGAGGCCTATATATGTCTTTTCGGTTCCTTAAAAAAATTCTCCTGATTCTTTCTGTACTGGATAGTACTTTCTTTAGCTAAAATCTGCGACAGCTGAGCCATCCAACTTTGCTGACGGCCGTCAATGAGTGGTCCCCACCACAAAAATTTCTCCGCTAATAACAAAATTATTGAATCTCCACCGTAGGATCCGCATTCGGTAGATCCCAACTCATCTGCACCGTCCGTTCTGACCAAACCTTCTCTATTTCTAATTATTAAATTATTTTTTTTAATTTTTACGTTTTTTTTTTTTTTTTTTTCAGGGATTTCGGAAGGTCGTCCCAGACAAATGGGAGTTCGCAAACGAGAATTTCCGGCGAGGACAGAAGGAGCTCCTCGCGGAGATCCGACGCCGGAAGACGGCGACGGCGTCGAACGCGCAGGCCTCACCGGGAGGAAAGACAGGCGGCGAGGGCTCCTCGACGCCGTCGAACTCCGGCGATGACCTCGGGTCCACCTCCACCTCGTCGCCGGAGTCGAAGAATCCGGGATCGGTGGAGACGGCGGCGATGACCGTGCAGTTCGCCGATTTATCGGACGAGAACGAGAAGCTGAAGAAGGACAACGAGGTGCTGACGTCGGAGCTGGCGCAGACGAAGAAGCAGTGCGACGAGCTGATCGCCTTCCTAACCAAGTACATGAAGGTGGGGCCCGATCAGATTAATCGCATCATGAGGCAAGGGATCAACGGTGGGTCCACCCGCAGTGGAGAAGATCGTGATGATGACGAAAACCAGGCCGATGACCGTAACGCAGACGAAGATCATGAAGAAGAAGAAGAAGAAGAAGAAGAAGATGGTCTGAAGCTGTTTGGTGTTTGGCTCAAGGGAAAAGACAGCGACAAAACAGATCAGGAGAAGAACAGGAAGAAAAGAAACCGTGTGGAAGAAACGGGCTTCACTGGGCCCCACGCCAAGGAGATGAAGGGCGTGGGTTTCCACGCGCCTGTCAAGGTCTGCAACTGAATGATCGTCTGCCGGGGTGCCTATCGTAAAGCACGGTGCACCCTATGGTCCAGAATAAAACTTTATTAGTTTTTTTTTTTTAATTACAAAGAGGGGAAAACAAAAATATGACGACTCTCTTTGATATATTTTTTCTGTTTTTATATTTTGAATTGGTGTTTAGGGGTTAAATTTCATCATTATGTACGTAGTTGGTAAAATGATTGTAATAAGCTTGGGATGGTTCATATAATCTAGGACCGTTGTATGGGAAGCTTTAGGGATCAAAGGCAAATGGGTCTCTAACTGTCTTCCATTTTTACTTAGAAAGCATTATTATGACAAATTGTGTAAAGTATATGTATTTCGGAGGAAGACTTTTTGTCAATAATACTTGTGCAAATGCATCTTTCGTTTGATCGCTTTTCTGGATTCTTGTGTTAGACAATATCTAGAATAGAAACTGAAAATGAATTAACAAGACAAAAACAATATCGGTAGCAACAAAATGTGAAGTAGGCTTTTTGATGAAAAACCGAGGTCTTTGTGTCACACAATGTCTTTAAAATATGTTTGTTTTCTCATCGGAGGTGTTTGAGGTTTGCTCGGTGATTGTCTCTGTACAACGATGCATGAAATGTTATTTGAATTGTTTAGAAACTTTTTAGATATGCATATATTTTTTAAGGTGGATTAGAGAGTGAGAATTTTAAAAGATTTTAGTGGTGGCAATGGTTGTTAAACATTAATTCTATGAATCAACCACAAAACTAATTCCTAGCCATTTGACTTTTATTGAGGCTTGATTAATAATTGTTACACATTTAATTCGAATTAAACACCAATGTTTAGTTGGAGTTATATCAATGATTTTTTTTTTTGTTGAAAAATTATATTAATGATTTTTAATTTCAAAATAACTCCTACCAATTTCATTGCGGGTTGGATTGGAATGGTTGAAATTTATGCCCGCATACAAGTTCTTTTGAACGGTCCGTGATTTGCACCCCTGCACATGCAAGAAAAAGCCTCTATGCTCGACAAGCCAGCCTATTTGTAAAAGAATAATCGTGCTTTAATCTCTATACCACATGAGATATGTATTTTTCCTTTTAAATTTTTCAAATTTCTTGGGTGTATTTTGAACATCAAAATTTCATTCACGCGTATATCGTTTTTGACCATATAAATACGTTATTTCAATCTCTTCACAAAGGAGAATATAAATCTATCTTCACCCATCACTAATATAAAGTTATAAAGTGAGTTACTCAAAAATCAAGTTTGAAAGTGGAATAATCATCATTGCTTAAACTACCACCTCTTGGCAACTTTTAAAAAAGTAGAAGGAAAATTCTTGAGAGCTTTTTGTGATGAGGTATTGTATGCATAATATATAGTTTAATGATCAAAATCATTAAAAAAAAAAAAAAGTAGTGATAGTACCTGATCTTATATTAAAAACTAGCACTTTATTTTTTTTTTAGTTTTTTAATGTAAAATTTTTTTTAAAAAAATTTTTAATGTAGAAACTTTCAAGCTCTTGATATACAAAAACATGTTTTTCGCTTTACGAGGTTTTGAACGGATGATGTTTATCATTTAATATAATGAAAATCAATATAGTAAGGAAACAGAATACCTTATCCATAGGATTAAACCATTAAATTACCTAAAAATCACAACTGATTAAAAAATTATGAGAACTTAAAAGAGAGTTTAGTAATATGAGATTTCTTTGATAGAAAGTGAATCTTCTTAGGTGCACTTTCTTCTTCGGTGGTGAAATATGTCAATATTGTGAGTTTTCTCGACGCGCAAGAGTCTATTTTGAATGACATCAGGATTCTGATGAGTGAATCTGGTCATGATACATGCTGGTTTGTTGCTCATGATTGTAACTTAGCAGTCCATACACTAGCCAAGTTTGCATGTCCACTAGTAGAACAAGATTGTTTTTGGTTGGAAGAAATCCCCATTTGTATTACCGGCATTATAAGAGCTGATTTATCAACAAAAGCGCAATATGTTTCAATTTTTTTTTTTTTTAAAAGGAGGTTTCTAAATCATATCTTATCAGTAACGTATTTTAATCGAACATATCTTAAAAATTTTCCATGTTTAATTCAATTTACACACACATACAGTACAAGTCTTTTCTTTTGATACATTGGCACCTTCGAAACAATAGTGGGCCAAAATCTCAAAATACAGTTGTCGAAGGCACAGGTGAAAATGTCCACGACATCGTTGACATTTTCACTATGTTATCCGTATTTTGAAGTCTCGACATGGATAGGGGGGAAATGATATTTCTTTTCAGAGTATCCGTCAAATGTCCACAATGTTCATAAATATCCGCAATATCTGTAAATATTTTAGGATATTTGTGGATATTTCCACACAATGTCCAAAATCTCAAGGAAAATTTTTTTACTTTTGTAAAAATTTTAATTTTGTTGTACGTTTCATTCAAAACATCACAATCGGCTTGCCTACAGTAGGCTTGAATAATTGGTTTTCTGCTATTATAATATAAAGCTAAAAATATGGGACATAGAAGCAAAGCGTGATAATGTAGAATAAACAAATTATTTGGACTTGCTCAAAGCAATAATTGAGCTAGGTGTTGAAGATGATAATGATCTTATTATTCAATGAATTCAATGGATTAGGCTAATACATATAGATGATGAGAATGGCAATCCAGATCAAAGAATTATGGGACATGATCAAGAGTTTGGCATTAATGTTACTATAGTACCAGTTGAAGAAGTAGGTTTTTCTTCTAGTAGTGCCACTGATTCTTTTGAGGTAGCTATGTGAACGCCCAAGTAAAGAAAAAACGTTTCTTTGCAAGATAGAAATGATGATGATGAGGATAGTGGTTGTGGATGTGGTCATGGTTATGGTGGTGAGAATGATGATGATGATGATGATGACAAAAATGACGACGACGACGACAACGGTCATAATAAAGATAGTGGGGGTGATGTAATGATGATGGGAACTATGGGAGAAAGGTAAATACAATACCAAGTCAAATAACTTTGAGTCCATTCACCGGAGAAGAAGATTTTACACTTGCTCCATAGAATGAAGAAGTTGGTGAGGGTATTGGGACGATTGAAAAACTACACATTAGAAGACGTGGTGTATCTCAGATGAGCCAAACTGATGAGGATTTTATTGCCTTGAGTTTGGATTCCATGAGCTTAGGAACTAAACAAAGTTCAAACTGATGAGGATTTTATTGCCTTGAGTTTGGATTCCATGAGCTTAGGAACTAAACAAAGTTCATGTGGTTATAATCCTCATTATGGTTCTCAAATGGAATCCAGCTCAAAAGTTCAAAATCGATATGGTTTCTTCTATATATTGGTATATCATACACCACTGATATCGAGATGTCATTGCATATCCATCAAGATTATCTATCAAGCTGGATGAATCAACAATATATAATTATGGGTTTACAGTTGGAAGAGACCAACAAATATACATTTGGCACATTAACAATTACCGTCAGAACTATTCAAGGGTTATATCTTGGCAAATATATTGTTTAGATCAAGATCAGTACCTACCTAATATTTTCCAACCTGCTAGAAATTCTTTTTGGTGTTAGAAACACTCGAAACTTATATGTACTATATTATGTTTGACATTTAATTTTTGTGTACTTTATTATATTATTGTATTTTGTTTGTAATGAATAATGAGTATTTGCAAAATTATATTGAAACTACAATCAATGTATAATTATTTTGATTTCCTAATGTCTTATTCAAGAAACTACAATTAAAGTATAATTATTTTGATTTCTTAATCCGTTATGCGATATGACTCACATATTTGATTAAACAAATATGTTATTTTGTTGTAAAATTAGTTTAGATTAGTTAATATTGATTATTTTTACATTTTGTAAAGTTTCAGCAACAAATTATAAGCTTTTCTTTGAGTGTCCATTTTTTTCTGGGATATCTGTCAATATCGACATTTCCGTTTACATTATTCGTAAATTAAAACCTCGACAACCCTGTTGATATCGACATTTTCATCCTTAGTTGAAGGCGTATTCTAATAATAATTTTACAATTAACTTTACCAAAAAAATTAAAAGTTCGAACCCTTCCACCTCTCACTTCAAAAACTTCAAAATTTAAAAAGAAAAACTCAAAATAATTAAGTTCCCAAAAAAAAAAAGAGATAATAATCTAAGCATTACTTGATTTGATTTTGAACCATTTTCTGAAAGTAAGTTTAATGGTTTGTTTCGATCATAATTTGAATGATACATTACAACAAACTTTTTAAATAATGACAAAAAAAAAATAGTCTCTAGCTAGATAGCGATCCAAATGGGGTCTTAAAAAAAAAAAAAAGGGAAACGTGGTCTTAAAAACGACAATCACGAGTTATTAGGTAGAAAAACGACAATAACGAGTTGGGAAGCCAATGTAAGCACGGAACCGAGGAAAAAGAAGGGTCACGTGTGTGACCGCGTGTGTTTGATACTAAAACGCAGCGTTTAAGAGACAGCCAATGTAAGTAAGGTACGGCATTGAGAGTACTGTCGACCCGAATGAATGGCTATCATCTGCTGCCACTCTTTCCTCTCTCTCTCTTCTTCTTCTTCCCTAATTCCTGGTTCTCTACACTCACCAAAACCTCGGATTTCAGCATCAACGACGCCGTTTCACATGGAGCTACACAACCAAGGGCGCACAAAGTTCATGGAGTTTCCGTACGTCTCGGCCCCACACAAGAACCTCATGGTTGATCTCGTGTCGACGGTGGAGGCTCGCTTTGATCCCCAGCTCTTTCCCTGCACCCTCCCGCACGATGTTCAGTCCTACCACAACCACAACGGAACCTCCCATGCTTCCCTCCACATCAGATCCGGCCACAACTCTTCCCCTGTAAGTCTCTCTCTCTCTCTCTCTCTCTCTCTCTCTCTCTTCTTAATTTTTAATTTTTAGAATTCAAACTTCAACACGTGTTAGTGAAGATAATTTTGTTCATCTTTAGTTGTTTGGTGGGCTTGAGTGACGTGTGGTTTTGGAGATAACCCCACTCGTATCCTTGTCATTTGAAAATCTAGTAGAATCATATGTGAAAATACGTTTTGTCGAAGTTGTGTTAGCTTTACCAAGTGAGACCATGAATTATCACCAAATGTCCCTAATCTTTTGTCTTTTAGTGTCTTTTTGGATCGTAGATTATACTTGAATATTCAGTAAAATTAAATGTTTGCTTAAAAATGAATGATTTAAATCATGTATATAATAAAATTTGTGTTTATATAGTTTTTATTAAATGTGACATCTGAATAATCTAAAAGTAGAAAAAAGAATGTGATATGAATTTTTAAAAGGTAAAAATTTAATTTTAAATTTGAGTTAAACAATTGTGAAATTATGAAACATTTAAATAGTTTCACTTCAATTATTATAACAATACAATAATAACTACTCCAATGGCTCATTCAAATACCACCATGGTTTCACAGTTTGTCACTTACATGAAAAGAATAATCCACCTACAATACTAAAATTCAAACTGGAAAATAGTTTTATAAGTTTGAAACAGTGTTTCCTCGAACCAAAATTGCACTTTGAACTAAAATTTGCCGTTTTCTCCTTGGTGGGAGGAGGCAGAGAATCTCTTTCAACATTAGGAGATCAATCCTCTTCAATTTCCAGAATGCTAATACCTTTTTTTTTTTTTTTTTTTTTAATTTTCTTTGTCATTATTATTTTTTTGTTGCTATCTTATTTCAAATGAAAGAAACAGCATAAGACAAAATAAAATGCAGGAAAAAAAAAAAGGTGTGAGTCGGTAATAAGAACTTTCAAAACAAACTTTGTACTTACTGGTTTCCAATTGAGTACTTTCATATATCAATTGGTTTTTGTCAGATTGATTTCATGTTAGGAAGCTGGATCCACTGCCAGCTACCAACAGGAGGAGCACTGAACATCACTAGTCTCTCAACCTATCTGAACTCTTCGACAGACGCGCCATATTTCCTAATCGAGCTCATCAGAAGCAGTCCTACATCGCTCGTTGTCATCCTCGATTTACCGCCACGAAAAGACCTCGTCCTCAGTCCAGACTACCTCAAGACATTCTATGAAGACACCAAGTTGGAAGCTCAAAGACAATTGCTCGAGAAACTCCCTGAGGTGAGGCCCTACTTCTCTTCATCACTCTACATCCGATCGGTTGTCTCACCGACGGCAATTGTGGTCAGAATTGAAGCGGAGGCGGCGGAGAGAATGGAGGAGATCATGGGAGAACATGTTCATCCGGTTGCGAAGGAAGTGCTAAGGATTTGGTTGGAGCAATGTGCTTGTGTGAAGAGAGAGGTTGACGAGGCTGAGAAGGACTACCTTCAAAAGAGGGATAAGTTTGTGAAGACTAAGACCATCGAGATTGATTTGGCTACGAGCTTGCCAAGATTGTTCGGTCAAGAAACCGCGGACAGAGTAACTGCCGCTATACAAGAGTATTTCTCCTCATGATTTGATGATGCTTTGTTCAACAAATCTCCAGACTCAAGCCAAAAATAGAGATAGGGACTCAACTTCACACCATCCAAACAGATCAAATTCCAAAATAAATATGCGACTTCTGCGTATATACATTGAAGCAATCGATTGTCTTTATATCTGTAATTGTATGTTTAACTTAGTAGTAAATTCATACCCGACTTCAAGATGAGGTTTAGAGTACATATCTCATCTTAAAGATAAAAAATGAAAAAGATTTATATTTTTTGTAGATTGTTTATTTGAGAGGGAAACTGGCGGGATGCTTTTTGCTCAATAGAATAGATAAACACATCCTTCCATTTATGTTAGGATAGCAATCTTGAAATCACATGAGACTATAATAATTACAGAAAGAAATTTATATCACAATGATTTATCTTTTTTCTCTATTTATTATAGGAAATTCGATCATGATTTTTG
Source organism: Ficus religiosa (assembly GCA_024759925.1). Lineage (NCBI taxonomy): Eukaryota > Viridiplantae > Streptophyta > Magnoliopsida > Rosales > Moraceae > Ficus > Ficus religiosa. Next base: position 17,500 of record JAFMPE010143488.1, read on the forward strand.
CATAATAGTGACATGGCATGGGCCTGCCTTCTTTCAAACTGATATTCATTATTCCATGCGACTAACTACATAGAGGGCCAAAGGTGTTTACAATTTTGTTTCTTCAATATAAGACCATTTTCATTGTATATTTCATTCATAAGGTTATATTTAATGCTTTTTTTAATGATTATTAAATTTTAAAACTCGTAAAAACAAATTTTTAGTATTAAAATAATTTAAAAAAAACACATTAATAATTAGATGAAAAAATTAAGAAAAGAATCAATAGGAATCAAATTTGACGATAAATAATACTAACACGGGGAAAAAGAAGAGAAACTCACACAAGTGCTTAGTGCTTACAAATGACAAGCAAGCGCTATACATGATAAGGGGAAAGAAAAAATAAACTAGAAGGAAAAGCAATTCCTAATTTGTCAATTTGTATTATAAATAAATTCAAAAAAAAATTTGTTTTATAAATTGTTTCACATGACAAATAACTTTTTTACCTTGACTATCAATTTTCCTATCAAATACTTGCAAAGAACACACGCCTTCTTATAAAACTTTTAGAGCCCGTTTGGGGTTTTTTCTGGAGCTAAAGTTTTGAAGGTTGAGTTAAAAATATGTATTTAAGAGAAGATTTTAGAAATGAACTTTAATATAAAAATAATGCAAAAATTTAAAATACGTTCCGGAAAAAAAAAAAAAAGCAAAATATATATTTTTTTCTCGTCTTGTTGTTATGAGTAATTTAATACAAAAATCATCCCAGTTTGATATATAATAAGAAAGTTATGAAGTTAAAATTTAAATTTTTAAAAATGAAAAAGAGAGAAAATAAGACGTAAAATTAAAGAGTCGTAGATAAGACGATAAATATTCATCTGGAACGCAAACGGGAGGAGACGGTCCAATTAGCTCTGTAGTCCAAGAATCAGAAACAGAGACCATGGGCCAATATTTTCTCAAAAGGCCCAAATTTGATGCACACTATTCCCTATGCGTAACCGGTTAGCAACGATTTGATAATTTCCATTCCCCAGTTTTCAACGAAAAAGGAAAGAGGAACTTTTCCCAGATTTCTTAACGCGGTACTGGTAATCTTCGTCTCTCAGAGTCATGGTACGTTTCCTACATCACTTTTTTTTTTTTTTTCCTTTGATTTATTTATTTGCTCTTCCTCTAAACCTAGCTTGTTTGTTTTTCCAATCCCGCTTTCTTCTGTTAATTTTTCTGTCTTGAGCTAAATTTCGATGTTCGAAGGAGTAAATATTCTCGTTTCCTGTAATGGGTATGGTCTGAAATCAAAATTTTTGCTGAAATGGTTATGTTTTCTATGTATATATTTTTTTAAGTTTTATTCAATGTTGGATCGAAATCTAAGTTGATCGTTGATGATGATATCATTATAGACCTCAGGATTGAAAAATTTTGCTATAATGACAGCCTTAAAACACGATATTTAGAAAAATAACCTTCTTTATTTTTACACTGAGCGCCTAGGCAAGGCGCATAGTGTAAAGTAAGACACGCCGAAGTGATTTTGCAAATAGAAATTTTTAAAATGTCATTTTGCAAACAGGATTTATGTTAAAAACCTCCCTTAGAAATTTGGTCAAAATGTAGGGGATAAATACAACATTTCTAAAAATGATGGGGTGGAACGCAACTATTTTGATAATGTAATTTTTTTTTTTTTTTCACTAATTTATACGTGCACCATTTGAGTTAGTAAGTTTTTAAACATGTTCTAATAGGTTAATTGGGTCAGTTTTAAAATGGGTTAGCCTTAGTGATGGAGGTGCATATGAAAGATGTGAATTATTTTTCCCGAGGTAAGATGTGTATTGAGTGTTCTGAAATGCGGTTTTTTGTATGGTTGAATCTTGAATTGTTCCTTATCTGTCTAAACTAACAATTGCAGTGAAACAATCTGTTATGCAAATGCTTTGCTAAATTGTCTCTAATTTGCAACATTTTCAATAGGCAAGCCTATATAGAGGAGCATCTAGAAAGGACAAGCCTAGAACACGCTTGACTCAACAGAAGAGGCAGGAGATTAGGGAAGCTTTTGAGTTATTTGACACTGATGGCTCAGGTATTTGTTTTGTTTATTTGTTGTTATGTTTTGCTAATGGCAATGTGTATCTGTTAAGTTGAAGCGAATACTGACTTTGATTCATTCATCTGATCTTGCTGTTCAGGTACAATTGATGCCAAGGAGCTGAATGTTGCAATGAGGTATGAAAATAGTTTCATGTTTACTTAAGCGTCTTTTTAGTTGATTACTTGGGATTAATGTAGAACTAAAACTGTCTTATGACAGGGCTCTTGGTTTTGAGATGACAGAAGAGGTAATTTCTTTTCCTATTGTTAACCACCCTTGAAAGATCAAGCGCTTTTTATTCTCTGATATATCCTGAAAAGGACCTGTCCTTCCTCATTTTTGATCTTTTGCTTTTTAGTTCATTTGGTGGCCTTATTTATTTATTTTAAAACTCATATTTGAGAACGTTCTGTTTTTAATGCAATTTCATTTAATTATTATTATTGTTATTATTATTTTGACATTTTTAAATACTATGCAAGCCTACAATTCTTATCTGAATAAATCCATTGTTTCGATTTTTTTCTTGTCTTCATTTTCTCTACTTAAAAATTTTAAGTTGTTGCTAACATACAGCTGTGTTGGTTCATCCCAGCAAATCAATCAAATGATTGCAGATGTTGACAAGGATGGAAGTGGTGCAATTGATTTCGAGGAATTTGCGCACATGATGACGGCCAAAATTGGAGAACGAGACACTAAGGAGGAACTTATGAAGGCATTCCAGATCATTGACCAAGATAAAAATGTGAGTTTCAATTCTTCTATTGGTTCTTTATTGCACCCATCAGTGCCTAATTTCCGTTCTGTTTGAGCTCAGGGGAAAATATCTGCTGCCGACATTAAGCGCATTGCAAAGGATCTGGGTGAGAAATTCACCGATGAAGAGATACATGAGATGGTGGACGAAGCGGACCGAGATCGTGAGTCAGCCTATGCTCTCTTAACTTTTTTCTTCCTTTTTGATTTGTGGTCGCCTATCTCATGTTGCTAATTGTCCATCTTTGTTATTCTGCAAGCTTCTGGGCATGTCGCCTCTTATTTCATCACATATATATGTATATGTATGATATATATGGTCAAGTTTATTTCTATTTTGTTTGCTAATTATAGAAGAATGGATTTTGATAAACAGATGATGGAGAAGTGAATGTGGAGGAGTTTATCAGGATGATGAGGAGGACATCCTATGGTTATTAAATCTCTTTCTGGTGTTGGGAAGCCTGGTCAGTTGCAGAATCAGTGATATATATGCTTTATTTGTTTGTAGTATATCGTTGTTATATAAGCATGAGGGCAGATTAAAGAACTTATGGTCCCATGGATTCTGGTTGTGGAATGGATTTGGACATATATATATATATATATAAATATCATTGTATCTTATTTTGAGAGGTGTGAAGCTGATTGAGCTGTTTATTTTAGTGGTATTTTGCATTAACAAGGAATTAGTTGAATATACGTAGTATAAACTGCTTAACTGCTATTTCGCGGTCTGGCATGTAGTTTGTGCCCATAAACTCACTTTTTGGTACTATACTTTGGAGGATAAATTACAGAATAGTGTAGTCTGGTTTTCTAACTTTTCAAATGAGTCAGTGGCGCCTCTGAATTTGAGAAATATGACGTTATCAGTCCGTTTGCATGTTTCTGTCCAAAAAAATTGACATGAAAACGAATTGAAAACTTTTCTCAATTTCATGAGTGTCGTCGACACAAGTGACAAAGTTCAAGAGGGTTTTTTCGGTAATGTTATCCCAAAAAAATATTCTAGTAACTAGTTTATAATGATGGTGATGATGATGATGATGATATTAAAGATGATGAAAGAGTTAGAAATTGTATAAAGGTCTTACTGTAAATTTCTTTAATAAATTACATTAGGATTTATTATGTATTATTGATGTAATGTAATTTTTTCATTAATTTTTAACGGTCTGATTTAAGAATGTGCATGTGAAAAATTTATAGTCTAAAACACAAAATTGTTTTCAGTTAAAATCA
>JAFMPE010143499.1:3502-15205 GCA_024759925.1 Ficus religiosa
TAGAATTACAAATTGACCAAGTAGGGTTCGTCACTCGAAATGCAGCTTCATAGATGGATTCGGCTAATATGTCCCTTTACGTGTCCCTCCAATAATAATTTGCCTAAAATGGCCTTTTAATTGACATGATTTGATGTGTAATTGAAATGACGTGTCAAAAGGAGACAGGAATAAATGGAAACAGAAGTCGAATCCTCCATAGATTGCGCACTCATGTTATTTTATCTTTTGTTACTACTAATTCATCTTTATGATATCTCTTACAAAAAAATTAAAAATAATAATTAAAAAAAAAACGTACTTATATAGTTATATGAATGATTACCTGTTCAGAAGACAATCTATTGTTTGCCTGCAGTAACACAGCGGTCAACACAGAAAGGAGACTGACGAGCCCAGTTTCTGAAATTGCAGAGAGAAGAAACACCACTGGTTTATCCAGGTTCAAAACATTTTCGTTCTTTTCTTCTACACCATCATCCACCAAGTTTTTACCATCCTTCTGAGGTGGAAAAGACTTCATCGTCTCTTCGCTTTGAATCTTTTCAGATTCTTTTGGATCACCTGATTTGACCGCAGCAGCCTTATCCGGATCAACCAAACAATTAGTCTTCTCCTTTTCATTGTCCACACGGATGGATTCTGATACAACATTTTTTTCCACCTCATATGACTCATCTAATGGTGTATCCTCTGGTACACCTGGTAGGTTTACAACTTTACTACCATTTAGCGTAGGCAATTGAGGTCTAGTATTCGTGCAGTTATCAATTGGAAATCCAGCATCTGCATATTCTGCAAATTTCGGGTCTCGACTTCCATTCTGTGCTAATGTTTCAGTATACAAAGATTCCCAATCAATCAGCGAATTTGTTTCAGGCCTGGATGTTAAAACCACCAATAAATAAATGCTCAAGAGAATTGAAGAAGGAAATGGCGACCCTTCCACCTGGGGCCGATCATAAAGAGCAAACAGATCTCGCAGACGGTGAATAACTTGGTATGCAGTCAACAACTCGAGCAAGCCATCACGCATCTGAATCTGTTGTTCCTCAGAGTTTATGTGACCTATTATTGTTGTCACAGTCCATAGAAATCCTTCCAAAATTTCAGATATTGACTCAAAATTTTCGGCTGAAGTTTTGCTTGAAGGCAAATTCGTATTACCAGGGAGATTTAGAGATGCCGCAATCTTTATATAGTTCTCAAGGGCAGCCGAAAGCATTGGTATGATTGGGGGTAAGAGATTCTGTGCGAGAAAATAACTCCTGTTAGCAGACACAGATAATACCACCCTCAAAAGCTTTAGAAGATGTATCGTCACTTGGCAGGCTTCAGGTTTTGACGTATGAGAGGCAGGCAAGGCAGAGGCTATAAAATCAATAAGCCCAGCTTGGCGAGAAGCTTGCAGTTCAGCATCCTTTCCCTCCAAATACTAATTCCAAGAGAGAAAAGTGAGTTAAAAAACAATTATATCACATTTCATACAACTAGATGAAACGATAAATAAAACAGGCATCTATAAAATATTTTTGTTAGCAGTAGAACCATTTCACGCATTACATCGACGTGAATACTTTCATATTTAAAATATTGTGGTTCATATATGTCACATTTCTGGCAAAAAAGTATAAAAACGTGCTGATAGTCCTAGAAGAAAATACCTTGACCATCTCAGCAGTTATTAGCCCAATACTTGCGGCCCCTTCTTTTCTCGCCTGCCTAAGTCTTTGGAGTTCTTGAAGCCATCTCCCAATTTTCATCCTTGCAGTTCCCATTGTCGTTCTGTACCCAATACCAGCATTTTCAGCGCCAACAGGTGGCTCAGGAAATTCATACTTTAGAGCCATAAGCCTTTGTCGAATTCTTTTAATCCTTCGTTTCATTGAATGTTGCAAGGCAACGTTGCTTGTCACCAGAGTAGAACTTCCTAAACCTGACAAACTGCTTGCCTGATTATCTTCACCAGCGTTAGTTGGCGTAGATCTACCCTGACCATCCTTATTCAGAGATCGCCGCAGTAATGGTGAAGATTGATCCCTGAAATCCATAGAAGCTCTTTCCCGTATTTGCTCCAGGTAGAACTTACGACGTTGCTCACTTTCACTAAGTTTCTCGGCCAATTTTTGGGCCAGAAGTTCAGCTTCTTCCTGCTGAGCTTTGGCTCTTTCCTCCTTTCTACGAAGTTGTTCCAAAGCTCTTGCCTCACGTGCTGCACTTGATGCTTTGCGTTCTTCTTCCCTTCGAACCTGCGCCTCTTCCTTTCTCCTCTGTGTCTCAGCGAGACGCTGCAACTTCTCAGCTTCAATGAGTCTCCTGCGCTCTAATACAGCTTCTTCTCTTGCCATGTCTTCTTTTTGTTTTGATTTCATTACTTGAAGTTTCTCGGCTCTCCTCAACTCTGAATCATGAAGTTTTTGTCTCAACATAAGCTTCTTATTCTCCTCATTTAAAGAAGTAATGAAACGAACCTCGTTAACTTTGCTGCTCTCATCGCCAGCTCTCCTCACAACTTGAGCAAGAAAAGCTTCATGCCGAGACTCACTGCGTTGTTGTCGGGCATACATTCCCTCTCGTAACTTCATGTTTCGAACAGCCTGCCATTCACTGACCCTATTTAACTTTTCTGAGGTTCTCTGAAGTTTTTGAACTCTCTCGTTCTCTAGCTCGCTCCTGATTTTCATAGCTCTTGCATGCTTTTCTGCTGCCTCCCTCTTCAAATCCATTGCAGTTTTCTTCCTCTTTTCCGGAGACATTAGCTTATCATGCAACATACGTGCACGCTCAGCACTTTTCCTACTCATGCCTGGCGAATGTGAAACACGGGAAGAGACACGGAAAGAAGATGAAAGTATATCCTCCCAGTTCCTCTTCTCCTTCCATGCATCCATGGATTTCCAAGGAGCTGAACTTCTCTTTTCCTTTTCCTTATCTTGTTCGAACTGAGAGATTTGTCTCTTGTAATGATCTGTCACCTTAGGATTTTTCTCAGAAACACCTCCCACTAACGTCTTAACTTTCTTCGGAAGCAGTCTCTCTGTTTCAGATGCAGGTTGCTCTCTCTTATTCTTTCCAGCCGCCGCATTGTCCCTAGGAGGTAATTTAGATGTAATGACGTTCGAGGATGAAAGCTGAGGAGAGACATGCCCATTTTGTACAGTTTTTAATTTGCTGGAACCGACTAATTTAGCATTCTGCTGTTCTATGCTCGCGTCCTCTGTCAAATCTTTCACAGTGGATGTTTCACCACTTTCCGTAGACGCCTTCTTAAGACCATCACCAGATTGGAGATTTAGAAAGATTTTTGCATCGTTAGTTTGACGTAAGGTAGCTCTTTCTCGTTGAATTTTCTTAAAAGCTTCAAGAGATGAAGAAAGTATCTCTGCTTTGTGTGCTGAAGTTGTCATTCTCCGCACCTGCACTCAACATTAATAAGCTAAAATTCTTTATATTAGAGAGCTAGGAAAAAGTAGAAAGTGCTAAAACGAATTCACTCCCAAATCTAATGTGTGAAACGATAGATTACACACAAGCAAGTAGATGCTGAAACCATTATGATTTATGAAGTTGCATGTTTCCAACTAATTAGTAATTTTCGTACGAATATTCAAGCGTCCTAAACAGAGCCACCATAAGACAATAAACAGACTAGCCACGTTACGATCAAATAGTTCAAACTAGATACAAAACAAAAACTTTTTTTCCTACACAACCACAAACATTATTTTACCAGTTATTAGTTCATGTGAAAAAAGGGAGGATAAGAATGCCATTATTTAGCTCACTCCTAGCAAACGAATTCCTTGAAATTTAATTTTTCAAAACAGGTTATAAATAAATATAAATAAAAAACCAAGGGAAAAGGCTAAAACCATATTTTGAAGGCAATTATAATGTTTGTTGCTTTGTAAGAATCCCTTAAGAATTCAGAAACAAACGTACAAGAAACATCTAATAGCACAACGCAAGCTCTACCATTCTCGTCTATAAACTTTGATTCCAGAAATTATATGCATTGACTTAACATTTGAATCTAATTTGTCATATTGGTAATGAAAATATGTTAGCATGTTTACCTCCCATGACAGAGCATGAGGCCTGCGATGGTCGCTCTTCAAGTTGATCGGTGCCCCATTATTGTGCTGAAAAGGCAACCTTTTCATACTTTCAAATTCTTCCACTCTAGTTGTTAGATCTTTAAAATCAGATGCAGCCTCTTCAAGGACAAGAACGGCCTCCTTCATCTGCTCCACATCGCATTCTAGTTCACAGAGAAGATAAAGCTCATCCACAGCCCTATTAAGATTCTCAAACAAAAAGCACCAAAGCCGCTGCCTAAACCGCTCCTTGCTTTCAACTGTGTCACATTCTCCTAGGGTATTCACGTTCTGAGTGTTTGATGTATTATCCTGTATGGTATCACCATGTACAAGAACCACAGGGTCTCCCATAGATACAATGGAGGCAGGTTGTTCTTCGGAAATTTTAGGTCCACTATTGCCAGCAAGGACTGACTCCGGGTTGCAATCAATCAGAACTGCTTTTCCTGAATCCCCTTCCATCTTGGATGCTTCAGGAACTTCTCGATCGCCAGCCTCGGTTGTAACTATAGGATCCTGAACTTCCACCATAACCTCAGCCTCCACACCAGAAGAACAACCATCGGTTACACAATGTTCAATCACTGATTCTACGTGGTCAATTTGGAGATTATTGCAATTTGAAACATCAGCCGTATTTTCACGGACGACGGGTATTTTGACATCCTCAACCATTATTTCGTCCGAATCTTTATGGTTATCAACATGCTGTTGGCCCTTAGGAGTTACCGGATGCATCTGATCAGAAACAGCAACTGCAGGTGCAGTTGCAGATGCAGCCAGCGATTTGTTTTCTTGAGAACTTGTACGCGAAAATACACAAGAAACCAAATTTCTATCCCTTTCACTATCCCTACAAACCATCAAATTATCCTCTTCAATAGCACCAAACTTTATTCCAGCTCCACTAGAATTATCTGGATGCGGCACTCCATTATCCTCTAGCCGACCTCTGTAACTATTATGAACCACATCATCCTCATCTTTTTGAGGAAGTTTCTCAAAATATTTATTTCCACCACTCGAAATTACTACACCCGGAGGGGATGGCTTGGGACATTCAGTGTTTGGCTTGACAACGCGTTCATCAGAATATCGCACATTTTGCTTGTCTTCATTTGAGACAGTGGCAGCCGAACTTGTAATGCTTCTCTGACTATGAACAGCATAATTCTCCCCTCCTTTTGGATGCTGATATCTCCGCTTGTCACGGGAATTTCCATTGTTTTCACTCAATGAGGACTGGCCACAAAAAGGGCCGGAAGCATTTCTTCCTGAAAATCCTCCAACCCAACTCTGTAGCGAGAACTTCGAACTATTTCTATGTTTCTGTCGAAAGCCAATGCACGCACAAAACAATATCATTGTCAAAAACTAGTTCAATATATCATCTATTCACAGAAGAAACTATCAGAAGATTCCCTTGTTCTCTCATTTTAAATATATCAAAATAACTACTCAAAATCAATGCACAATTTTCACAATATGTACAGTTTTGGATATTTCATTTGCTACCAAAAACCAAAAATTGATATTAAATTTTCTCTCTATATGTTTCAAGAGACTCTTTTTTTTTTTTTTGGTAAGATAAGTTTTTAAAGGGAAAATAAAATCCACCCATGTAAGCCTATAACGAAAGCATCGTAGTTTCAACAGAAAATCAGTAAAATTCAGTAGTTGCATTTACTAAGATAATTCACAAAAAAAAAAAAAAAAAAAAAAGGAAAAGAAATTTTTTTTCCCTAATTTAAGAAATGAAAATTAATGGATGAACGAAAACAAAACAAGAAAAAAAAAAAATCACCTTTTTCACTTCGAACCATCCAGAACCTTGATCATCCACTGCTTCTTCACTGTTCTCCATCCCCAAAACTTGATCAAACCAAAATCATCCTTCTCCAAACCCAGAAATTCCACATAACTTTAATTCGAAAAAAATCTATTATTTTTTTATCATTTCTATCAAAAGCTCCGAAAATTTTTGTACCAGCAATGTAAAATTAGACAAAATTCTTCAACTTACGCAATAAAGTCCCGAATTTCCAATTCAGACGCATCGAGAAAATGGTAAAAATTGAAAATTTGAATAAATATCAAAAATCAGAAACAAACTCCGAGAAAGCGGCGAAATTGACAGCTCGGAGCTGAAAGAAAAACTCCAAGAAAACCGAATTCCAAGAGAATTAAGAATTACGAAACGAATTCGGGGGAATAAAACAAAGGGAAATGGTTTTTCTAGGGTTTTTATTTTTATTTTTTGGCGGAGTAATTATTATTGTTATTATTATTATTATAATTATTAAATTATTGTTTGTTATAATTTGGGGAAGAAGTGAAAGGGAAGGAGGGAAAGTGTGGCAGTGAAGTGTGAATTTGTCAAACGTATGTGAGCGAGAACGATGAAGAAGCAAAAAGTTTGGTAAAGAAATGAGATGATTTTACAGATTTGCCCCTGTTTTTTTAAATTGTTGCATGTTTGTCCCATGAGTTTTTGCGGATACATGGGTCGGCTTTGGATAGACAAACGGGTCGGCATTGGACCCACCGACAAGAATATTTTAAATATGGAATATATATATATATGTTGTGTATTTGTGTATACAGTTTTTTTGCCCAAAAAAATGTATATTCCTTCGACCAATAATTTTGATAGCTTTGTTTATTATTCTGAAATCATGAAAGACCATTTAACTTCTTTTTCATCCATTTCGTTCGTGAAAGATCTCATTTTTTCAATGCCAAATATATGGATAGTTTTTTTCCGACACTATTCTTTTTTTAATGATATTTATATCAATCTAGTGATTTCAATATAATATTTTTCAGCGATACTTGTTATTTGTATCAACATCTAAATAATACCATGTTAAATTTCAAAAAAAAAAAAACCATGTTACAATATTCAAAATAGAAAGTTATATGTAAATCAACTAATTATTATGAATCTATAAATAAAATACTACAATTGTCAGATGTATCCATCTATCAAAAATAACTCCTTTCTAATATTTGAAAATGATCAACTTCAAGGTTTTGATGAAAAGTCAACTTTCTGTTTGGTGCTGGTCAAAGATTAGTTGAACAGTAAATAATTTTGAAAAAGTAATGATAAATATTTGTGGAATAGCCATACTCAACCATGCTTAACCTTTAAAACAGTTTGTTGAACAAGAGTATTTCAATTTATTACTCAAAAGAAAATTGTATTTAAGGTAATTCATTTCACGAATAGTCTAAACAAATTCAATGCTTGAGTAACTATTTAACCTAACATTTTAATGAAAGTTTTCATCATTTGCATTCAGGAAAAAAACAAAAAACAAAAAACAAAAAGCAAAACCAAACAAACACATTTTTATGCTTTTCTTTGGGAACATTAAAGAAAGGAACAAATAAAAAAAGTTAGAGTAAATAATTGTAAAACCCCTAAAATAAATATAGACGTCAAGTAATAAGTCCTATTAGTTTACAATAACGTAATGCATGTTCCAAAAATAAATAAAATATTAAAGAATGATTTCATGTTATAATCTAATCGTAATTTTCTATCATAAAAAATATTTGTTCAAATCTCATCGCTCGAGTTAAAAAAAATAAAAAAATACTAATATTGTATCTTCTGAAAGTCCCTCTTAAACCAAAAATAGTAGGATCTAAGTTTGATAGTTGGTAAGGACAAAGTAGCAAGTAAATTGCAAAATAAAGAAGAGATTTTGAAAATTGTGCTTTCAATACAATAAATTTGTTACTTAAAAAGAGTCAAATAAATTCAATTTTCAATTTCACAACTTGGTTTTTTCTAACATTATCATGGATCTTCTATTTTTTAGGTATTTGTTTATGTAGCAAAGGTCTTGCTTATAATACAAGGCTTCCAATCATTATATTTATTATTTCTCTAATCCCACTATTAGTTTAATTCACACTCATAAAAACATTTTTTAATAACAATCAACATACTTAACTTAGTAGACAGGTATTATTCTATAATACTTGTATTTTTTAATAAAATTCTTTACTATAATTGTTTCAACCATTTGAAAACTAAATTAAAAAAAAAAAAAAAAAAACCCTCAAAACTTAAAAATGCAAAACCCAATGCCCCTTATTCTTGGGAAGGAATGATTTGGGACAGGCATAACTTTTGTTTAGCCCACGTCATATTATTGGGGCACCAGCAAATAGATATCCAACACGTGTCGACCTATATTCACTTTCAATGTGAAAAATATTGATAATAGGTACTATTAATACTTTTTACAAGTCAATAATTGTTATTGTTTAAAAAGTTTAATTTTTAAAGTTTTATGTTAGAATTGTTAACCTGGTCTGAAATTTTCTAACCAAAAAAAAAAAAAAAAAAAACTGGTCTGAAATTACTTTACAAAAAATTCCCAGTCCTCAAATTACATGAAAATTATTGTAAACTAAGAAAATGTATACTAAAATTGGATAAAATATGATAAAAAATCTAACTGTCCTTTTACTTTCTATTGGTGTAAAAAATCTGACTGTCATTAAACTTTGTCTAAAATAGAAAACTTCGATAATTTAACCGTATGTAAATTTTGTACCTAAATATAGAATTTACCTTTTAATTAGTTATTTAATTTTTAAAAATCCTAGCCATTTTCCTAAAAAGATACTTTTTTTTTTCTTTTTTTGTCGTGATTTCCTAAGAAGATACTCAACTGTTTCACATCACACATCTAAAACCTCTGACAAGTTCAAAGCTCAAATTTGCTGGATTTTTGGACAGATCCGAAAAATCTAAGACCGACCCATTTCATCAAAAACAGTGTTAATCTTAAATGGACGGTTCACGAGTGCACCAGATTCCAACATAGGAGTGAGAGTGAGAGTGAGAGAGAGAGAGAGAGAGAGAGAGAGAAAGAGCTTGGTTGTAGCGGACACGGCAAGGAATCTTGGACATATCACCCGCCCTTTGTCTGAAGGAAGTTGCTCCAGAGTTTGAACTCCAGTGTCGGATTTAATGTTGAATTTCTCGGTTTTGAGGTTAGTTTTGATCTGGGTTAACGTTGTTTTTCTCGAACTGTTACTGGGTTGATGCAAAGTTCAATTCTTTTTTTTGTCGTATGTTGTTAATAAATTATGTGTTTATCCTTTTAATTTTTATTAACTTGAACTAGTCAACGATCAGTTGAAGGAGTTATGGATTTATAAGATATTTTTAGATATTGTCCTTGTTTTGAACATGTGCTATTAGGGGGACAGTTGATCGGAAATTTACAGTCATTGAATAAAATATGAGAAGAAAAGTGTGAGATGAATTATTTTGACATTTTTTATTATTAGGAGGTCTGCATTCCTCTATAAATCAAGACCGAGGCCGAGGATCGTTCGAATGAGCCTATATCTGTCCTTTTAATTTCATTACGACTTATAATTTGTGTTCGGAACAAATGTACACTGGTTTTTTGATCTAAAATATGTGAACCGAGGAGAGATGCTTTAAGATTGAGCTCCTATTTGTTGATTTATCTTTTCAAATCTCTTTTGTTTTGGGGAATTGGAAATTCTGGTTGTTGGTCTTTTTATTGAATTCTTTTAACAAATTATTCGAATTGGAAGTTAAAAGGCCTTTGATTTTGTGAATGACCTCTTCTCATCCACCTATACACATTACTCGTTCGATGTTATGCTTGAATTTGAGATCTTGATTTGTTACTTTGGACTTGATTGTTCGTCGAATCGCCAAATGCTAATGTTGGATATGTGGCTGATGTTTAGAAAAGGCCAAATCAGTGGTTTTCAGACAGTTCTTAGACACACACACACACACACACACACATGTCTATATATCGGGGGAAAATGAATTTTTGGTTTGATTGGGTTGGAGAAGCTTAATTCAGTTTATGAACCTGAAAAGGTGGAAGGAGAAGATTCAATCTTATTCTGAATATTATCGTCTTGTGCTGCAGCCAAATTAGTTGAGTTGGTGCTGGGACTGCTTTAGTAGATCAGCGATGGAATTCTGTGTCGTCTTGGTCCTCTTTCTGACTTCTCTGCCTGCTATTTTCGCTCAACTGCAAGATACAGCAGATGCTACAATTGTAGTTGATGGAACTAAATTTGCTGCGGAAATGGACAAAAATTTCATTTGTGCCACCATGGATTGGTGGCCCCATGATAAATGTAACTACAAACAATGTCCGTGGGGGTATACTTCTGTGATGAATTTGGTGGGAACTCGGAAATCTTGCTTCCAATAACTTCTTTTTTTTTTTTTTTTTTTTCCAAATAATATTTCATGTTGTTTACCTACTCTTGTTTGCTTCTTCTTTTTTCCCCCCAGAATCTGGCCCATCCTTTACTTGCCAACGCGATCCAAGGTTTGTCAGTTTGCGTTTATAGATGTGCATTGTTTGGGAAACACTGAATACCTTTCTGAATGAAACTAACTTCCATTTGGCGAGTGGGAAAGAAAAGGAGAGATGGAAAACATGCAAGGGAGAGAAAATGTGAATGAGAGAAAGGAAGTTGTTTTTCCTATATCTAATTCATTATGATCGGAAGGAAAGAAAATGAGCAATCAAAGAAAGATTAACCAAGATTATTAGTTTGAAAATAGGGACAGAAAAATACTTTGATTCATCATCCGAATTGTAACATGTTCTCTTCACAAATCTTTCGACTTTTGGATGTAATTAGTGGGACTCGAGATCTGTTAATCTCCCACTTTAAGTTGTATGTTGAAAAATTAAAGGAAAGGAGTTTAAGGATTGTGGTTGTCTTTTAGACATGTATTTTTATCTCAACTACCTTTTCTAAGACTGGTTACTTGACAGCTTTCAAACCTTTGAGGATCAGAATTGGAGGTTCTTTGCAAGACCGAGTGTTGTACGATGTAGAAGGTTTAAAACTTCCTTGCCACCCGTTTCAAAAGCAGAAAGGTGGCTTATTTGGATTTTCAAGAGGATGTTTACGTATGAATAGGTGGGACGAGCTGAACCATTTCTTCAGTAAGACAGGGTAAAGATCTTGACTTGTGAACACTTGTTCGCCAAAGTTTTTTTTATCTTGCAAATAGCTGTTCATGCTTTCTTTTCCATATGATTATTCTTCTCTTATGTTTTCAGGGCCGTCGTAACATTTGGCTTGAATGCGCTCTACGGGAGGCATGTTATCTATAAGAGTTCTTGGGGAGGAGATTGGGACTCTAGTAATGCTTACGGGTTTATAAAGTATACTATTTCAAAGGGATACAAAATAGATTCATGGGAGTTTGGTATGGCACCGTGGAGGAAAAAAAGTCCATTTATTTTGTGCTTTGATTACTTTTTTGCTTTACCTCTATTCGTGCCTGTGCTACTTTAGGTAACGAGCTGTGTGGAACTGGTGTCGGAGCACGGGTTAGTGCCGAACAATATGGAAAAGACTTGGCCAATCTTAGAAAGATAATCGATGAGCTATACGAAAAGTCCAGCATCAAACCTACACTCGTTGCACCAGGAGGATTCTATGAACAGAAGTGGTTCACCGACCTTCTACAGGTTACAGGTTCTGGTGTAGTCAACATCGTTACTCATCACCTCTACAATCTCGGTGCAGGTAGGTTACGTTAGTACCCAAGTGTTAGCGT
>JAFMPE010143599.1:582-22176 GCA_024759925.1 Ficus religiosa
TATATATATATGGAATTTTAAGAAAATAAATCCAATCTTAATTAATTATTTGGATTATATGAGTTCAGGACCCATAAGTAGGGAATAACAAGCATAATAAAAAGTCACTCTATTCTTGTCTTTTTTTCCCTAGCAGAAAGGTTATAACACACACCTTTATCTCTTTTCTTTTCATTAGTTGTATGCGCATGAGCAATAAACAAACAAACTAAAAGTAAACCAAAAAAAAAAAAAAAAAAATCACATGACGATAATATAGCAATCAAGTGACAGTCACGTGATAAGTAGGGGATGAGAGATCAAAAGAGTCGTATCTTTTAAAGAGTAGTATAGATTTTGTTTCTTTTACTTGACTTTGAAATTGAGTTATATTTTTTTTATTAATTTGTTGATTGGCCTCGAGATTTCATTTCAGAAAGACGAAGAATATATAGAAGATGAAATGACACCTTTTTTTTTTTTTTTTTAACCACAATCAATGTTAAAATCACTTTGGCCATATATAATTACCTATATAAGTACTTATGATCGTATAAAAATAGTCCTGAACTACACATAACATGATAAAACAACCTTATAACCTTCACAAATCCGCTGAAAAATCAGGGTCCTCAGGCTTGAACAACTTCTTGGGCATGTCAATCGCAGGCACTTTCTGGTTAGCCCCTCTTCTCGTATTCGCCGCAAACTTCGAAGCCAAAACCGTAGCCCCAAGTTGCCCTTTACCTCCTGATGAAGAGCCCTCTGCACCAACATTTGCCTCTCCGACATCCTCGGCCGACAATCCGCAGATGTCGAAATCATCAAACTCTTGTTCGGCAACATTGTTGTAGTAGTACTCCTCCTCATGTCTCGCCAATTCGACGGCCAGCTTCCGCTTCCAATACCGTCTCCACGCCACTTGTATGTAACAAGACCCCCAAGTCCTCCACTGGTGGGAGTAGTACCTGAAAGCCTGCTGCAGCCTCTTGCTGTGCAGGCGCTTGAACTGGCTGGCCACGAACTTTAGGTCCTCGGCGCGGAGGGCAAAGGCCTCGACCTCGGTCAGGGACCGCACGGTTCGGGTCGAGCAAGGTAAGTTGAGGCTGGAGGTTGGCATTAGAGCCCATGTCAAGAGCTCCTCGCCGCAGAAGTCGCCCGGGCGGAGGGAGGTGCAGTTGAAGAAGCCTGACCTCCCGCCGTCGGTCGTCGAGCTCTCTAGTTGGCCTCGGATTATGAAGAGCATCTCGTTTACGGGGTCACCTTCGCGGATGATGTCTGTGTCCTTTGTGTTTAGGGAGGAGACTAGGCGCTCGCATATGGCGTCTAGGAGTTGATCGTCCATTTGTGCAAAGAAAGGAACCTGAGATCATACAAAACCACTTTTTCAGTACAAAATACAAATGTAGTCTAAGTATCTGTTCGGCATCACGTTTTAAACTCATTTTTCAATTTTTTTTTTTAATTATATTTAAGAACTTGAATTTATTGTACTTAAATCTATTATCCAAACTGACAATAAATTTTGAGAAACATAAGAACATACTGTGAAAGTATCACTTTCTTTAGAAGGGCCAATTTAATTAGATTGTTCTATGATACTTTGGTATCACTTTCTTGTGGCTTCTTTTCAGTTTACTAAAAAATACATATATAAAGATATCAGTCTTTTGATGCTGGAATTCTTATAGATTTCTGGTTAGGGTAAAGTAAATTATCATTTGGCTTTAGAACGATCATTCCATCATGTGTATCTGGTTTTACTCTATTTGAATGTCGTATTTTTTATCTAAATTGTGTTTGGATTATCGTAGATTCAACAGAAAATATAGATGTTTACGAGAGAAAACAGTGCAGGAAAAAGTATTACCATACGAATATTCATTGCCCCATGTCTTCGCTTGGATAAGACTCGGAATTGAGATGACATGGTATCTAAACTTGGACATTTTCTACGATTCTAAATTCAGAAACTAGTCACCCCATAAGCTTGAATTGGTTTATTTATCACATGTTTTCTTTTTAAACTCCGGTGATTAATTTGCCTTTGAGTAAAAAAAAAAAAAAAACATAAGGGGATATATGATTACTTACACGACGAACAAGGGCGAGACAGAGATGCCTTTGAATTTGACGCCTGAGATCCAAAGGCAAATCCTGCAAAATGGACTCTTCGTCTACACCTCTTGTGGCAATCCATTTGTACTGCACAAACCGGCGAACTCGTTCTTGTAATTCTAGCGGGAGTTGTCGGTGTCGCATCCATTCCTCTGTGTCTCTTCTCTTGATCCTCCATTCTTCAAGTCTAGCACTATTTGATTGCAGATAAGTCTTCAAAGAAATCAGAAATAATTAACCATAATATAACCCAAAAGAATGTATGTACGTTAATCAATGGCGGAATGCGGAGTCAGAAATTCTTTCATGCTACATGAATGAAACCAAAATTTTGAATCAAAAATTGCAATGCAACTGAATTTTCTTCTGTTTTATCTTCTAACAAATTATGAACTTAATTTGTACTAAAAATGGTTGGTTAGTTTTGCTTTACTTAGAGTTTGAAATTTGAAATATGAGTATACTTAATAGTTCAAAACACAGTATAATAACAAATTTTGAACAAAACAAATCTACAAGGCATGAAAATTAGAGGATTTCAAGAGCAGGAAAAAATATTATAGGAGCTAGCTCTTGGATTCGGGGAGATGGCTGTCCTCAAAGCCAAAAATAGCTCCGTCCCTCATGCAAATAGAAAATTATACCTGCATATTGCCTATGAGATGTGAGAACAGAACCAGACCAGCTGAGCAAATAAGAATGCTGAACAATATTTCACCACTAAATGTACTTGCCACAATGCTTTGTCCATATGAACTGCACAATATGATGAAATCAAAGAGAAATTAGAGGTGCTATATATATATATATATGTATGGGGTGACTAAAACATGTATTACACAAATTAAATTAGCTCACCTTAAACTTCGTAAACCCCACCAGAGGCAATAGAAGTACTTCTCCATGAAGTTGGAAGAGGCGATTTCGCTGGTGAAAGCTTCAGCGAACATTCCAAACTCGAAGTTCTTGTCGTCCTTGAGAGGGTCGCAGTTGGTTAGAACTTGAGTGCCCTGCAGCCAAAACCGGCGTTCGGGGTTGTTTAGGCTGCTGCAATCAAGGAAAGAAGGCTGACAAGAGGGGGAGTGTGTAGCATTCATTTCTTTGTCACATTCTAGCTTCCAACACTGGTACTGGCGCTGGATGGACAACACGTACCACGACGCTCCGGTAACCTGCACTGACCATTCGAGAACATAATGATGGTAATACAACATGAACAAATGTGGAGATTAAGTATAAATACTATATCTACACACACACACACACACACAGAGTTATATAAACAGTACTTACATGACTAGCAAGAATGTAAAGAAGGAGATTGTATGCTGCTCCTGCCCAAGCGGTCTTGGTTATTGCACCAGTTGTTTTAACAATTCTTTGGGTAAGGGGAAAGATGAGAAAAAATCGAGGAATGTATTGAAGAAGAACAATTAGAGAAAGAGTGTGATTAGCATGAGCAGCTGTTGGAACTTTCACTGCTGGAATTACAAACCATGTCACAATCTGAATGAAGAGACACAAGAGTGAATTTCAGCCAAAAGACAGAAAGTGAGTAGAGTGAATAAATAGAAAAAGCACATGGTAAGGTCTGTGTAGGGATTTTTTTTTTTTTTTTTTTTTTTTTTTTTTTTTTTTTTTTTGCAGGGGCTGGGTTGGGGGAGTTCCCACATTGAACAAATAAGTGCATGTTATGGCTTGTCAAGTCTATATATGAAAGTATTCTCATTTTTGTATGTTGGCACAATAGTTTTAGATGAATAATATTTATGATTAAGTATTTGTGTTATTGTTAATTTAGTAAATCAAATAAGGTTAACAAGAACTATATGACAGTAAATATAAATAAAACAAATGATTAAGCCGAGAGCTTAACGTCATTCGATTGAGCGTCATCTTATAATCATAAATTGTATTTGCTTTACAAGTATGTGATAGTATTGTCATCTTCTTTACTGATATTATTATAAAATATTTGTATAAGTGGGATTCATATGTTAACTAACGGTTCAATCAGGATCATAAAAGTAAACTAATGAGTAATGACAAATTTTTATTTGTGTATAAAGATATTTTAAAATTATAAAAACTAGCTCCAGACAAGATATTATTGCCAAAATCAAGGAAAAAAAAAACTTTTTTTTGGTATTTTATTGATCTTTCATATTTTTTATTGAAAAATTAACATTAGAGTTAATAATACATTAATTTTAAGTTGTCTTTATATTATTTTAATTTTAAAATGGGAAAGAGAAAAAAAGCTATGAGAAGTAATTACGTCTAGCATATCCAAAATGTACATGTTAACTATTTTATTCTACATCAACACTTTACTAAGGCCCTGTTTGGTAAACTAGTCCAAATCATTCAACTCAAACTTTTTTTTGTCTTTTTCCCAAAAAATTTTTGTCTTTTTCCTAAAAAGTTTTTTGTCTTTTCTGAAAATTCAAAAAAATTTACTATTGAAACTTAAAAATTCCAACTCAAACTACTCCACCAAACGGACCCTAAAACATACTGAATAAAAAAGAAAAATCCAACGTCTACTTGTGGGAAAAAATACAACAAAAAGCAATAAAATAAACATACAAAATTAGGTGACCTTTACAAACAACCAGCCATAAGTTTTTTTTTTTTTTAATTTTTTTTTAAGAAGAGAAAGAGGTAAATTACATATTACAAAAAATAAAAAATAAACAAATAACACATTTGAGATTTTATTAAAGTAAATAACATATTTAAAAATAAATTTATTTTCTATTATTTATCTTTATTTATTAATAAAAAAGTTATTTATTTCAGCGGTTTCCTAAATTAGTTATTTTCTTATTTTAGCTTCTGTAAATAAGTTATTTACTCTATATTTCCTTTATTTTTTTTTTCTTTTACACTGCTCCTCATATGTCTTAATCTTCGATTTATTTCAATTATTTTAGTCAATTTAATGACTGGCCGTTGTTCAAGTGGCCTAGTATTATACTTTTCAAAATATTATAATTTTCGCCCTATTTTTTTTCTTTATTTTGCCTCACTAAAAATATTCTAATTTAAAGTTTTATACAAAATTTTGATATTAGATTTATTACTTTTTCATTATATTTTAGTTCTAAATTTTGTGCGTTATGTTTTAAAGAGTTTCATCATGGACTCTCTATTTTCTAATTATACTCTATTATTTCATTTTATTTACCATATATCTATAATTTTTTATTTAAGAACTCAAATAATTAACAAAACTTACCATCTAAGTTTATATATTTAGAGGAAGCAAATATATATATATATATATATGTGTGTGTTAGTAAAGAAACCAAACAAAGGGACATAGAAATTAAAAATAATAATAATAAAGGGACATAGAAGAACTATAAAATTTTTACTACGTGTTCCACTGTTAATTTAAATTGAAATTTTGTTTTAACTAAACGTTTTTCAATCTCCTAATTCTATGTGTGTAGAAATAAAATTCACTCTTTATTAATTAAAATGAAATCAATGAATATTTGAGCCCAAAAAAAAAAAAAAAACTCGCCTGTGGAAGAGGCAGGGCAGCTGCGAGGTCGATGACGAAATCGGAGGCGAGGTAGCGGGCAGCGATGGCGCAGGGGTCGGCGACGAGCTCGCCGCGGCCGAAAATGCGGGAGCTGGGGGCGATGAAGGCGGTGCGGAACTTGATGACGATGTGGAGGAGGTAGAAGGAGTCGGCGACGGTGCGGAAGAAGGTGACGAGAATGCCGAGGCCGAGGTCGATCTCCATGCAGGCGGGGCCGCCGATTTCGGGGAGGTAGAAGTAGAGGGGGTCGAGGAACATGGCGATGAGGCAGGCGACGAGGAGGACGTGGTTCCATTTCGCCACGAACTCCGATCCGGGGTCCAGGATTTGGTTCCACCACGGGATCTTCTTGCGGAGGGACAGCGGCGCCGCCGCCCTCGAGAAGTGGCGGAACCGGGACGACGCGGCGTAGACGAACTGGACGTGGGAGCTTTTCATTGTGACCATGGCGGATTAGAGAGCTAGAGAGACAGATTGGGGAGATTTGTGGAGGAGCAGAGTTTAGTCCCTGAGGTTTCGGTTGTACATGACTGTTTTTACATTTTTTACATGCACGCGAATTGCGCGCCAAATATTTTCTTTCTCGGTTTTATTTTTATTTTTATTTTTTTCTTGGAAATCTTAATTCATTTTCTTTATGACTATATGCTGAACCAATTTATTATTTACTTGCAATTGGCTGCAAAATTGCAGACATAATTAAACCATAATCCTTATTTAAGTTTATAACATATATAGTTAAAGACCTATTCTCAAGTTTAAAATAAAGAAAAAAAAAAAACATACATATTATTATCATACACATTATAAGGAAGAAAAGGAGAAGGGACGAAAAAGCTGGTGGAGAGATTTTGAGACCAAAAAAAAAAAAAAAGGTTGTTTAGTAGAAAAGAAAGAGAAGTGAAAAGAAAACAGTATATATGAAACCCATCAAGATTAATCTCTTAAAAAAATAGAGAGATTTTGGAAGAGAAAACTTTTGAACTTAAGAAATTAGATACAAGTATTATTTTCCTCTTTTGTAACGCATCGCTTCATATTTTAACTCAACTCTAATGAAAATGTACTTTTTTAACTTAATTTTTATCTTTTTTCTGAAAAGTCAACAAAAATTATAATTAGTTTTTCATAAGTCAATCAATTTTAACTTAAAAATTTCATATCTAACCGGCAAACTAAACGGAACCCAAATAATATATTGGTGATTGTCTAACATCTCATTTTCTCTCCTATATATATTGTACCAAACACCAAAAGAGAAAACTGTTTCTTTTTTTTTTTTTCATCATTCTTTTTCATATCTCTTGTATCTTTTCACTCTCTCTTTTATTTGCTCTCCCTCTCAAACATAGCTTTTTTTTTTTTTTTTTTTTGGTAAATCTCTCAAACATAGCATTAATTGGTGTCTCCCTTAACTTTTTATTTTATTTTTTAAAAAATTTTTTGCCACCTTCATGAGTAATTAAAATGAGAGTAAAATACAACTCATAAAGGTACTTGTGGTGTTTAATCACATCCACTAATTTGAAAATGGATCTCATGATATGAGACTTATACATATGAGATCATGAGACCCACGCCTTTTATGAGTTGTAATATTTAATGAACTAAATATGCTCGAGTACTTGTGGTCGAGTCCCGACTATTGGCTCCACCATCTGCTCGAAAATTTTCTCAACTCTAACTGTAGTTTATATGTCTGCTTGATCTCGCCGTCACCCTTGACAGTGAGCACCGGTCAAGGGCATAGCCGTTTAGTGATTTAGGCCCGCTAAGGGATTTAGTCTTCGTTTAGTATCTTAATTCGAACTCAAATTTTTCATCTCAATTTTTATCTTTTTCTTAAAAATCAACAAAAATTATAATTAGTT
Source organism: Ficus religiosa (assembly GCA_024759925.1). Taxonomy (NCBI): domain Eukaryota; kingdom Viridiplantae; phylum Streptophyta; class Magnoliopsida; order Rosales; family Moraceae; genus Ficus; species Ficus religiosa. The sequence goes on from JAFMPE010143599.1 coordinate 8,104, forward strand.
TTAAAAAGTTAATCAACTCCAATTTAAAAATTTTAACTCTAACCGTCGAACCAAACGGACGCTTAAATTTCAAAGAATTTATTGCTGTTAAGTAAAGAGAGAAATAACTTTTTTTATTGTCAAATAATTAACATGTGCGTTTGTTTTGTGCCAACACATTTCTTAAATGATTTATGATAATTAACGTTTTTAAATTATTACACTTTTTTGTCTTTTGGCTTTCATATTTATTGGAACTTTGCAATAGATGAAGAAATACTTTGTTATAAAGAAGGAATGTTTATTAGTTGTTATAGGATTATGTTATAGATAATTGTAACTTTTTTCTTATTTAATTGGCTCCAATATATAATCATGATATTTAGAAAATTAAAAAAAAAATTTGAGCAACGAAAATTATTTATTACGAAATGGTTATCCCAAAAACTTGTAAAAGAATATATATATATATATAATAACACGGATATTAACTCTTATCCTAATTTTTATTTTAAAATATCAACTTTAATCTTAATTTTAATATCCACTTTTAATTATCACTTTTATTGATAAATATAATCTCTTGTAATTAATTAATGTGACAATTGTTATCATTCAATGTATGACAACTTAAAGTTGATACAAAACTTTGAGATTAAATTTTTTAAAAAAATTGGTATTATGTATATTAATAAGCAGTAGATATCTCCTACCAAATAATTCATTTTCATATAATTTATAAAAATGTTTTTACGATATCTAGAAGATAGACATTGAGTAATTCTTACCAAATATTTTTCAAAATGGTCCGCAAAAGGAAACAAATTGACCTCAAATTATTACGCTTGTATATGTACATAGACACATTTGAGCAGATATCTAACCAAAAAAACTCAATTTTTTTTTTCCAATTTTAATTTCTTGAATTTATTTTCTTCTTAAATTAATTGTGGCTGGGTGAGACCTGGCAATAGGGCAAACAAGGTGTGGAGATCCAGAAAATGTTTTATGTTTCTTCTCTCTTTTAAAATTTTTTTATAGAAGAAAAAGGATAAGGGAAAAAAAAATTTTAATTCTCACTTTCCAAAAAAGGAATTAAAAATTTTCCTCATGTCACTACCCCTTAGTCCCTATCTAGCTGTTTTTTATAGTCTCTAAGGCATGTACTGAACGTGTCAATACCATTCTTCTCCCATTGGACTTGTCGTTAATCCATTTGCACCTTTTCTCTTCTGTCTACAAACTTTCTCTCTCCTTGCTCTCTCTCTCTCTCTCTACTTTTTTATAACCTTCACAAGGGTGGATTATAAAATTCTTACCCATAACAATAACAAAAAAAAAGTTTGGGGTTAGAGTTTTTTTTTTCCTCGAAAAAAAAAATTATAAGAGAAGAGGTTGGAGTTTTCAGATAATTTTAAAATCTCAACGGCTCCGCTTGTTGGAGATTTGTTTTTACCACAAATCCTCCTGCTTCAAATCCAAGTTTCAATCGTCAATTTTGTGCAAATTCCCATCATAGCCTGTTGTTCTTGGTAAAGTTCTTGATTTTTTTTTTTTTTTTGAAAGGCTAAAGTTCTTGATTTTAATTTTATTTCTTTTATGTCTTTTTTTTCTCTAATTGTTATTATTCCATTTATAAATGGTAACCCTCCTATTTGGTTTTGCTTTGAAAATGAAACAAATTGAGAGGAAATTATTAAAGGAAAAGGAGAGAGAAACAAAAGTTTAATTTGGGTATCTCTTTTTAGATTGTATGTTGTGATGTAGTTGAGTTTGGATTGGATTTTTTTTTCTTCTAGTTTTTTATTAGGAAAAATGCTACTTGGAGACAACAATAGACTAGAATTCAATTTTTTTATTTTTTATTTTTCGATAGAAGAGATTTCAATTGTTTTTGTTGAAATAGTTAAACGATACATAGTAGATGGAAGAGTTACATGTAGAGAAGTCCAGCGGCACCCCAAAAAGCAAAGTAATAAACAAGAAAATAGACGGGGGTTAATTGGTAATTTTAATTATATAATGACCAAACGCTGACGTATGGTTTTGAATTGAAATGTTTTATTTTTTTTGTTTTTATTTATTTGTTTTTAGCTTTATACAGTATGATTCCGCATTAGTATTGTGCATGTTTTGAATATTAGATTCCATAAAAATCAAATCAAAATAAAAACAAAAATTAAAAAAAAAAAACTAACAGAATTTGTTACATATCTGAAAATTAAACACCGAATTACATCAATAGGATATCGTTTTCATCTCCCTAACATAATCAGTGACGGAGATAAGTGTAAATGAGTGGGAGCTGCCGCCCCTACTTACATTTTCTTTTAGGTTTAAAATAGTTCAATATTTTGATGACTTTTTAATTTTATCCACACCCAAAATCAGGTATTATTTCATATAAGTCCTCGTTAAAAACTTTACCCCCTTTTTTTCCTAAAAGCTCATTAGTCATGTACGAATAGAATAAAGAAACTTAAAAAAAAAAAAATTTAATACACACCCCAGTAAATTACAAGATTGCAGAATGTAACTTTTTTTTTTTTTAACGGGCACTTTAACGTTTTAAATGTTTTATTTATTTGAGTAAGAGAAAAGTTAAAAAGGGCATATACAAGTAAAATCCATCAAGATTTAAAAATGATATGTATAGATGTGCATCATTTTCCTAACCACAAAATCTTCTCTAGTAATGCAAGCTGACCTAACCAAATCTTCCCATTGTATATACGTGTGTTTTATTTATACTCATATACACGTATATATCTATACATATCCATATATAAATAGATCTGTATTTTGTGATAAAAACCAAGTCGTCAGACAGGCAGACACATAACAGTAAAGTGGGCAAAGTTATCTTGTAGGTCAATAGACAACATCCACTTAGATCGTTCGAGGTGAAGTTTTTGGACAAATTTGGTGTGCGGCTTTTATAACAGAGAGAAAGAGATTAGAGAGAGAGAGAACTAGCCGACAACAATATCGCATATAAATATACCTATATATATATATATATAGGTGCTGAGAATATCGGAAGGTGGGATTTGAAAGTGCAAAGGACACAAAGAATTCTAGCCGATGGAAACAAGTAGCTGTGACATGGTTTCATCAGCCGCTACACTTATATCTAAGAAGGACCTGTTTGTCAAAGCTCCAAAAGAAGATGATCATGATCCTCAAGCTGATCTGCTGATCCTCACCAATGGCCGCCACGGCGAAACGAAGATCGTCGATTCGCCGCCTTATGCTAATGGCAAGCAACCTGATGATCATGATCATGATATAACTCATGTTCCAAACAATATTCCTGGATGGTTTGCTGAGGATTGTCCCATATTGTGGCCAGGTACATGTACTCTATATATATATATATATATGTATGTATGTATGTCTGTATGTATATAATACTTCTCCTTTGATTAGATCCTTATATACAATGAATGACTATGTATGTCTTTACACACACACACACACACACACACACACATATTTATATATACATATACATGAATCGTCTTTCATTTGTTTTATCAGTTTATCTTTTTTCAAAGTAATTTTGGTCATGTGCATTCATATATGATATTCCACCATAATGAAACTCTATTTCTTTTTTTTTTTTCTTCTTTTTTTCTGGGGAAAAAAGAAATATATGCATGGCATGCCTTCCATCATTGTTTTTAATAAGTAGGGCATGCAGTTGTGTGTGTGTGTGTGTGTGTGTGTGTGTGTGTGTGTGTAAGTGTTGCTTCAAAGGATAACGTGTATAGTTATGGTGTTTTAAAATATAGCAAATATATATAAAAATAATCTTGTTTCAATGGAGGGAAACATCAGAATGACACATGTATTTAATTAGTTCTTTTGATCAAGAACCTTTTCAACTTTATAATTAAAGAGAAAGAGCTTAATAAAACATATATAACATTCCCCTCCTAGCTATGCTATCAATAAATTAGTATATACAAAGCGTTAGTACTATTGATCATATATATATATACACACACATAACAAAATAGTATTCGTGTCCACCTGTTAACATCCCTAAGTTCTTATTGAGGGGAAAAAAAAGTATAGTTATTTTGTAATTAGAATATATACATATATATATAATCTAGAAGACAACCCTGAAATATAACCTAAATTTTCACGTGTGGTTGGAATATACATGATTTCGGACTAGGTGGCCAATTTCCCTTTCTTTCTTTCTTTCTTCCCTTCCTTTTTTTTTTTTTTTTTGGTTATTTATTTGTCTATTAATTTTTCGGTGAAGTTTGGCTTATTGTTATCCTTTTTTTTTTTTTTTTTTGCACGTGAGACATAAATTAGTTGATCAGCATCACAACATATGCACATGCGTGACACGTTGACAGATAAGGCTAGCTATAGCTTTTTTTTTTTGGTGCATGCAGCTTTCATTAACATGGAAATGAAAATATTGCCATACAAAGTGGCGTCTATTTATGTATTTATATATTATATATACATAAATATATGTGTAAAATTGCTTTTCCTTTTCTGTGATCTTATTAACCCTTTCGAGAGCATTCTTTCAGTGATCCCCAATAATTTTAAGACACACACTAAAACTTTATAAACATCGATTATGAGTGTTTTGATCAATATATTTGTATATAAATGTACACGATACTGATAATTTAGTGGGGAAAAAAATTAGTGATGATTTTAACACATTTCTTTCCAAGTTCAGCAGTGCAAACTCAAGTTGTACATGTACTTATTAATTTTCGCTTTCAAACTTTCTTTACTTCATGCCTACCTAGCTTGCACTACTACTTAATAATGAGTTATAATCAACTTTGTGAACAAATACATGTATATATGTACTATTATATTCATGTATTTATATGTCTTGCAGGGCAAGCACACTTTTTGAAGATAGACAAAATCTTATATGAAGGGAAGTCCGACTACCAAAGTATGATGGTATTTCAGGTAGTTGGGCTTTCTTTAAAGACACAATATAATTGTTATCTATAACCAAATAGTACTATATGTGTGTGTGCATATATTTATGATCTGTTCAGTATAATGGAGCTTATCATTACAATCTAACACGTATGAGCACATGGTGAGGGAGACCAAATAATTAGCATGTTGTCTGCTATATCTATATATGTGTGTGTCAAGGGTGAAAAGAAATATCCGAGACCCACGTCATTAAAATATAACAACAATAATAGACACATAAAAGTATATTAGATCACTTCATTAAATTAGTTCATTTTTTAAGATAGAACTCTAATATCTTAATAATCTCAAATTTCACATAGTATCTGAACCCATGAAGCTCAATTAAGTAACTCGATCCATCTAATATAAAATCGGTGACTCCAAAAAGAGCATCATTTTGTGAAGGTATGTTAAGGATAAAGGAAAACACGAATCTTATATCGTAAAAATAAGAAAATAATAATAGATATATAAAGATATTGAGTTATTTTAATTAATAGATTGATCTGATCTCAAGATAAAGCTTAAAAGTAGTCTGAAATTCCTCAATATATACATATTCAATGTGTGTAAACAATATGTATATCTTTTTTCACAGTCATCAGCATATGGAAAGGTGTTTGTCCTGGATGGAGCACTTCAACTGACTGAGAAGGATGAGTGTGCTTACCAAGAAATGATGACCCACCTTCCTCTTTGCTCCATTCCAAATCCAAAAAAGGTTATTTTTCTTTCAAATTTTTTTTCTTTACAAAAGTATTTAATGGTATATTAAGAAATATTAAAATAATTAGGCTATTGGTAAGTAATTCGTGTTGAAAGTCAAAAATATAATTAGCAAAGTATAATTAAGAAGAAAAGCTAGAAAAGTTCAGTCAAAATATTACCAACAATTCAATCATTTGGCATGCCACCACCGGCTGCTGCTAATTAATATATATTAGAAGTTTAATTACTCATTTTGTCCGCATCTATTTAGATTAATTATTCTTTTTCAGGTGTTACTAATTGGCGGAGGAGATGGTGGTATCTTACGGGAGATCTCGCGCCACTCGTCTGTGGAACAGATTGATATTTGCGAGATTGACACAATGCTGATTGATGTGAGTAAAACTGATATACATACAAAAAATATATATACAATTAGATACACACACACACACACACACACACACAGAGACATCCCTGAGCTTACTTATATATTTTGACTGCTGTTCGCATATTCATACAAAGATATGGCTGTCGAAAATAATTACGTTCTATGTTTAAACCATCATCAATTCAAATGCTAGTGTCAATACTAAGCCCCAGTTTGGTGTTTTGGCACCCAAATTTCTCAGTTTCACTGCTCAGAGTTATTATTCACAGTTTTCTAACTCAAACTTTAAAAATTCATAATTTTGCATGTACAAATCCAAATAAAATATTTATTTTTTTAAATTGCATAGAATTTCGAAACGAGTGAAACAAACTCTATGTTGATATTTATTTTCTAAACACATTTTAAGTTTTTGTACTTTTTAACTCCACCAATTGAAACGCTTCATCAAACGCATGATTCAATTCAAATCAAAATTCTACAATCCAAACCTTAGCATCAAACACATGGTAAATTTATTATTAAAACAATGTGAAAAATGACATATTTAAGATATTATCATATTATGCAATTTAGTACATAATGTTATTTTTAATACTATATCTAGATTTTATCATTATGATTAAGCTTTGAAACTCATAAAAATAAACATCACGATTTACAAATGACAATAGTAAAGTGATTTAATGAGAAAGTTAAGGTACGAATAAAAGCAATCAAATGACTTAGCATTCGTAATATTTGGTGAGACACTTAGCATTGGTAATATTTGTTTCTATTAATGTTAAATTTTGACTTGAACACATAAATTGCTCTATATATGCATATCAATATGAAGCTACCTTTAGGTTGCACAATTAACAAATTAATGCACTAGACACTGTTGATTCACGTACAGACATAATGTGCATTATCGTATTAATTGTCCCTATTACGGTGAAAGAGAACAATTAGCATTGTGATCCCTAGTACGTCCTAATTTAAGTTTTGGCACCCAAACAACCCTTATTCAGCCAAGTTCTCTATTTAAATAATATTAATTAAAAAATTGTTTAAAAACATAATAAACAAAAAAACAATGTTGCACATTGTAATTTTTATAAGAACTTTAGAGGTAAAAATTAAATTTTCAAAATTTGAGCGGGCACGTGTCCTCACTCACCATGTCACATACACTTCTGTATATAACACTATATAAATGTAAACGCATACATACATATATATATATATATATATGTATTAGGTATGGGGTTAAGACCATCCATTTTATAAATTTTAAAAGAAGACCTCTCAAATTTTGAATCTAAAACCTAAAATCTTGAACCTTCATTTTCTCTCGGTTGAGCTAGTCTCAATGGGGTATCCGTACACTTATTATATATCTAGATATATAAAACAACCTTTGAACACTAAAACATTTGTTGGTATATGGTTTTTCAGGTTTATAAAGAATTTTTCCCTGAGATCGCTGTTGGATATGAGGACCCACGAGTAGCCCTTCATGTCAAAGATGGTAAACTTTTCTTTTTTTATGTTTAATATATAATAAAAAAAAATTTGTTTATATATATGTACTTTGGTCTTGGCATTATAACTACATTTCCAGTTAATTTTGCTTTCACTAACCTCCTTATAATTCGATTCATGGGTATGCAAATTAATGCAGGGACTGTATTTTTGAAGTCTGTTTCAGAAGGAACCTATGATGCAATCATAGTCGACGCATTCGACCCCATAAGTACGATTATTAGCTTTACTATTTCTAATTAATACAATTCTCATATATATATATATATATATATATGACGAGAACATCTTATTTTAAGTTGGCATTCCTAACCCGCTCCACTTCATGACGCTAAGGTGGATATCTAAGATATATCTAGGAGTTTATTTATTATTTGTTATTTTTACTTTTATTTTTATTTGTATTCTTACTTTTCGTTACACCTTTTGGTTTTGTTTATAAATTTTACCGGATTAAATTTAATATATATCTTATTAAAATAGAAGGCTGACTCACTCACTATCCCTAATCTCCCAATTCTCATATATATCCATATATATACCTTCACCTTACAAATATACTTTGTGTCTAGAAATCATTGGTAATATTCAGGCACTAATGTTGTATAGTGTACATTATGACACACATGTATATATAATTCAGGGTGGTTTTTGTTAATGTGTGTGTGTGTGTGTGTGTGTGTGTATAAATATTCCAGGGTCTAATCATGAGCTTCATGAAACTCCCTTCCTTGAATGGGTGGTAAGGGCACTGAGACCGGGAGGGGTGCTGTGTATCCAAGCAGAAAGCGTGTGGTTCAAGTCACTAGACCTTCAAGACCTCTTGTCCAAATATCGCCAAATTTTCAATGGATCTGCTGCCTATGCTTGGACTATTGTTCCCTCTTATCCAAGGCATATTTTTCCCAATATTTTTTCACTTTGTCATTGATTTTCACTGTAGAAATTTCGTATAAAAATGATTGCAGATATTGTTAACGATAAATATTGTAGACGTGTGACTAATTATTTGAGGCGAGTTTTGTTATATTGCAGTGGGGTGATTGGTTTCTTGCTTTGCTCCAAGGGACTTGATGATCATGTTGATTTCAAGAATCCAATTAATCCAATAGACCCTAATGGTAGCTTTGGGGTTGCAAAAACTCCCTTGAAGTTTTATAACGCCGAGGTACTCTCTCACTCTCTCTATTTTCATACATATATTAATATATACACACACACACATATATCTTCAACTTCTACACTCCTGTATGTATCCATATGTATATATAGAATTTTGGACAAATATCAAAACTATCTATAGTTATATGTATATTTCTTAGCCTTTGCCATCATCATACCATGCATATATAGTCGCATTATCTGATGATAATTTTACTTGATTCTATAATACGAAGTAAAATTCGAATTCTTCTCTTCAAATTAGGAACTTTATAGATATATATATATATCATGCATTAATTATATTACTATCAACTTCAAACAAATGATTAAAGCAAATCTTCCACTGTTCAGTTTCACCAAACCGACAACTTATATGTCAAATAAAACAACGCAGCAATTCGGTGGTTGGAAGAAGTTTCTCTTATTTTCCATTAAAAAAAAATGAAGTACTTTCTCATAATATTGTTAGAACCAATTTTCTGTCGGTAAGGTATGTTTTCGAATATTGAACCTAGTTAAAATCATATTAGACAAAGAAAAAAAAAAGAATTTCAAAATCATATAATATAATCTACTACAGATTAGATGGTATAAAAAAATGTTTAAAAAAAATTTTTTTTTTTTTTTTTTTGGCATAACCTAGCGTAGAATTCTTATATCATTTATTGTCCGTTCTAACTAGCCTTTTTTTTTTTTTTTTTTTTTTTTGGGTTTCTTTTACTTCATGATCAGATACATTCGGCTGCATTTTGTTTGCCATCTTTTCTAAGGAAGTGATTATAGATAATTGGGCACAAAGTAGGTAGAACAGGGGAAAAAAAATGTTTTGGTATTACTTCTACAAGTGAAATGATATTGATCGATAGCAGTGTTGGCCACTTTGCTCCAACAAAATCTTCTCAATACCCAAACACCATCATTGTGTTTTTATTCTATTGCATTAATATATCTTAAATTTATCCAAATGTTTAGCTGTACTCAAATAATTTGTTCAAGTTGGGATTTGCCTTGAAACTCCAAATTCAAATTGAACATGTGGAATTTTTGTTCTTTCCCTATTCTCCCAGTTGGATTCATGATTTTGATTTCGAATGCTTGATTCTTACAATCTTTTTATTCATAAACATGCCGTATGTCTACCATAAAATTTCCTAACTTAGACACATTTTCTTTTAAATACTCCAGTATTTTTAGGTAAAACTTATTATAGAAACTGTATTTTTATCTTGATATTGTTGTTTTAATTATTAGATTAATTGTTTAACGATAATATTATCTGGAAATATTTGCGTAAAAAAATATATAACGCGACATACAAAACTACGTCAAGTCTCAAATCAAATCATTGAAAATTAGTATATGTATAAAATAACAGTACTTAAAATAGGACAAAAATAACATATGTTTTTCATGTTTAACATTAAATAAAGAGTAAGAGTAAATTGCTAGTTTAATCCATAAACTTTTAACTATGTGTAACTTTGATCCCTGAACTTTTTTTCGTAGCTGGAATGTCCCTTAACTTTTAAAATGTTGCTAAAATAGTCCTTTACATTAATTTTTGGACAAAATCCGTTAATTAATATTACTTTTTCACTAAATTACAAATATATTCCATTTTAAAATTAATAAAAATGACTATTGTAGCAATTTAATAATTTAAGGGCATTCTCTTTCGTAGTTAAAATGATCATAAACTATTTAAAACGTTACTACAGTAGTCTTTTCGTTAATTTTTTTTTACAGAATTTGAACTTCATATCACTTTTTGACCAAATTACTACAGATTTCATTCAAAAATTAATGAAAATGACTATTATAGCAACAATTTAAAAGTTTAGGGGCATTCTAGCTACAAATAAAAAAAGTTCAGGGACCAAAATTACACAATGTTAAGAGTTTATGAACTAAATAAGTAGTTTCCCAAAGAATAAATATCATTTTATTATTAAGCCTCCATTTGGTGTTACGGTTGGAGTTGAAATTTTTAAGTTGGAGTTTATTGACTTGTTAAGAACTAGTTATAATTTTTGTTAACTTTTTAAAAAAAGACAAAACTGAGATAAAAATATATAAGTTTAAGTTGGTTTACCAAATGTAGCTTAAACGTTACTCAAGTAAATCTCTACTCTCTCTCTCCCTCTCTCTCTCTCTCTTAAAGGTAAAACAGTGCATTTTTGAAAGTCGTACATATGAACAGCAAAATTAAATAAGTAACAACATAATAACAAAAAACAATATAATTTTTGAAAAACATGTGAGGGCAGGCTTATCATGCTTTATTAGTGTTGGCAATGCCATCCATAGGATCTACTTCTACATTCAATTTTCTCACTTTTCGAATGAAAAAATTATACTAAACGGTAAGATAGGAGAAGTGAAGTTGAAATGTGTAAAACATTTCAAGCATAACACATTTTCAAATTCGTTCTACATGTATGGTCAACTTTATCCTTTAGTTGACTTTTTTTGTTTTTAATTGTAAAGATCACATGGACCATAATCCACAACGATGAAACTAGAACTACGATGACAAGTAGATACCATAAACCATTTTACAAAACAATTATATTATCTAGAATTATAATGACGAAGAATAAAACCTTAACAACTAAACTAGAACTATAATGACATAAAGATAACATTATCCATTAGAGATTTCAAATTCACGTAATTACGTAATCGTAAAGATATTTAGAGAAACTAAACCGTATTTCCTAATAGTGATCTATAAAAGAGATTTTAGGGATAATTTTCTAGATTAATTGATGTCATCATCGTTTCCTTTTTGTAGGAAATTTTATTGGTGGAATTAATATTTATAAAAATTATAAGCATAATAATGTCGTTGTAAGTTATGATTTTACTATTCCTAAATTATTGTGAATCTTTTGATATAATTCAATACCTATAGCTAGATTTTGTTATTTGAGCTGGAAGTGAAAACTGAACTCATACGAATAGAATTGGGCCATGCCCTTTTCCGTTAGGTTGGTAAGTCTCAAAACTTTCAAAACGACGAAAGATAAAGGATAAGATGACATCAATAATCTCCTTTTCAGAAACTAGTTGAAAATTTCCTTTCTTTTTCTTCTCTAGCTAGAAAACTCCTTCGGATTTTCAAACAAAGTACAGGAAAAAAAAATTTAAAAGGTACACATAACTTGAAATATCGCAAAAACAAATGGAACTCCATTTTAGGCCTTCTTAGTTCATATTGCATTGCAGAAACCCAAACGCAAAAAGATGATTGCCAAAGTGGGACTTCCTCTGTAGTTCTTTGGAAACTAGTGAAATATTTAAACCTAATACATTTCGTGAGTTTTAGGGAGCTATTTATAAATGACGCTTCCTTGAATCAACGACAAGAACCCTTCACTAGGGCTGAGTCAGAAATATATTTCAGTGGGGGCATATACCGAAATTTTTTTTCAATATAAATAAATTTTAGTGGGGCTATATGCACGGAAAAAAAAAATTTTAAGGTAGACATACCTTGAAATATCGCAAAAAGAAATGGAACTCCATTTTAGGCCTTACTTAGTTAATATTGCATTGCAGAAACCCAAACGCAAAAAGATGATTGCCAAAGTGGGACTTCCTCTGTAGTTCTTTGGAAACTAGTGAGATATTTAAACCTAATACATTTTGTGAGTTTGAGAGAGCTATTTATAAATGACGCTTCCTTGAATCAATTGCAAGAACCCTTCACAAGGGCGAAATTTTTTTCAATATATTTTAGTGGGGACATACACCAAAATTTTTTTTCAATATAAAATAAATTTTAGTGGGGCTATATGAGAATTTTTAATTTTAATGGGGTAAACTAGTAAAAGTATAAACTTTTTTTTTTTATAGAATTAATATTAGTGGGGATTATGGAACAATTTTTTATTTAGCAAGGGCAAAATAAAGATTGTATGAGAATTTTTTTATTTTCAGTGGGAACAAATTGTAAAAATTATAAAATTTTTAAGGTAAAATTAAAATAACGAAAAATTTTAATGGGGGGCTACAGTCCCCAGTCGCAACCCACTAACTCACCCTGGTGGCATTATCTCGAACCTGGCAGACAGTTTGTGGCACAATTTTGAAGTGGCAAATGCTATGGCAAACTGTCACAAAATTTATAAATCTTTTTAAACTTGTAGAAAGGTTAGTCCGTAACCTATAGTTTATTACATTATAAATTTTTTTGCAGCGGTACAATTGGTTTCATGATTTGCTCCACGCAGGGGCTGCCTGTCGACTTTGAACACCCACTAAATCGACGCCTGAGATCGGGCTTTCCTGGCATAGCGAAAGGAACAGCCAACTTCTACAGCTCGAAGATGTGGAATGTCAAACCCGATCAAAATCTACCTGATAACAGCTTAAGCTTACGCAAAAGGTTCTTGATGCCAAAACTAGAGGGATTTGAAACATTGCAAAGGTTGCTATCAGGAAGCTGTGATTCATAAGTTCATCTTTCAAGTTAGTTGTATTGCATAATAATACTTGGCGATTTTTTTTTTTTTTTTTTTTTTTTTTTTTTTTTTTTTTTACGAAACATAATAAATTGTGCTTGATGTAAAAGTAGAATAACAAGATAATGAGAGTTTTTTTCATTTTTTAATTTTTTTAATTTTTTTTTTCTAACTTTCATTTACTTTAAAGAAGGAGAACATGGAAAATAGCAATTTTTGCATTCTAGTATTGGCTTACAAGCTACCATCAGAATAAAGAAAATTTGGCTTACAAGCTACCATCGGAATAAACAAAATCTTCAAAATTTCACAGATTTATAATGTTTGATACAACCAAAATAAGATATACAAGTTTGTATAGACATAACAAATCAAGACCAATTACAGCATGGACGAAAGCTCATTGGAGAAATACCGGAACGGCGGAACCAGCAGGAATGCGATGCAGTTCTCATGAAGAGAGTATTTGTTAAAGTGGGATCTGCCCGGCTTCAAGATCTCTTGGATGCATGGACAGTATACACAAATAGTGAGGGAGGAATAAATATGTGGCTAAAAACACAAAAACTCCGAGATCAGCCTCTTCGCCAACTGCCGGCCGGCGAGGATTCACCCAATATATCTGGCTTACACACCATAAGCAGTACAAGCTAGCCAAAACAAGAATAAGTTTCGCCGACTGATTTGATTGTTGTTTTACGGCGTTGAAGGACTTTACTCTGCATGCCAAAGCAATTGAAACACAAACCTTAAGAACCATACTTGTGAGGAAAACAAGGACAAATAGAAAACCAAAACTTGTATTATGCAATGAACAAAACAAAAGACCTGTTGATGTAGATAAAGCCGCCGAGTAAGGAA
>JAFMPE010143710.1:0-23900 GCA_024759925.1 Ficus religiosa
GTGGTATTCTTTTTCCCATAAATTTATTTCAGGACAAAAAAGGCTGACACCAGCAAGCAACCAAGGCCACTCATTTGTGGACACGTGTACGATCACCCAACCATTGGGGTTGGGACCGACCCACATGCAATTTAACGCTTTTGGAAACTTTTTTTTTTTTTTTTTTTTTAAACTCTCTCCTTGCTTTGTTGAGAAGTTGTTGATGCTGTGTGATCTTTTTGTAGTAATGGAAACACAACAGGTGTACTGATAAAATAACTTATTTATTTATTTATTTATTTTTAATTCTATTTCTTTAAATTTTTTGCTTGGTGTGCCAAAGTCTCCAATTGATATTGAAGATTCTTACTCAACATTTGTCCCTATTCAAGAAACTTGATATTTATTTTAAATTTGTGGATGCCGTTCTTTCCAAGAACTTCTTTATCGTTTACTTTTAACTCATGAATAGCAAAAAAGTGGGGGGAAAAAAAAAAAAAAAAGTCTCCAAGTGTATTAAAGGTAGTTCTACGCTGTGAAGATCCATTTAACACATCTCAGAACCTACAAATATCGGTTTGCAAGTATATCGTTCCATTTTGTATTTTCAATTTCTAAGACCACCAAATCCTTCATTTTTCACAAGATTCGCAAACATATATATATTCGGGCATAATTCACCATAAACCTAACGTTTGTGAGTATATCGTTCTATTTTACAACAATCAAGTTTGCAAGTACATTGCGCGGTACCGGGAATCCTTTTCGCACAACAGAAAAATCAGGGTATAAATATGCTGATATCAAAATAGAGCACATTTCGTTTATTGATTTTGCTGAAAAGACATGGATGAGAGATATAGAACAAGTTAAGAACAATAACAAAGAAATGGGTGAAATTGATTAAGGTTGTCTATTATTATTGCTTGGTCCGGTCTAATTTCGAAAAATATCAAAAAGGACCACGGTTGCACCTTTTTTAGCCTAATATTCTCAGGACTTGCAAAATGCTTCCTGCTAACAAAAGAGAGATTTGGATTCCATTCTTATTCTGGCCCCAATAGTCAACATTTGTATCTACACTAACCTTTAAAAGGACGAATGCACTATGAACAGTGCTTTCATCCTTGTACCTGGACTATCACGTGACAATCCAATCATTCGTCATGTGACAGTCCAGTCACCTGCTATGTGGGATTTTTTTTTCCCTCTACTTTGCTTGTTCCCTACGTGCTCGCCAACTAGTATTATAAAGTAAGAATGCTTTTTCATACCCACCGATTCTACAGCTTGTGTAACATGTAGTTTAACAACAATTCCCAAATCAGCAGAACTTGTTCTAAATGCCAAATTACGATCTTCAGTTTCTGTTTCGATGTCGTTTGAAGTTGGTTTTCATAGAAAATTTTAACAAAAAAAGGGAGTACACGGAGCTTACCTGAGACAAGTCGTCGTCTGGTGCAGGAGTTCTTTTACAACTTGAACAAAAAGAGAGTTCAGCAAGGGCCCTCAGAAACTACGGAATAACAAAATCAAGGTTAAACAACAGATGTGGACTCACCATTTATGACATACTTGACTGGTTTGGTAAGGGTCAGATTTGCACAAAAATGCACAGAAGCAAGTAGCATCAAGGTTTGAAGGTCTGGAGCAGTAAACATGAAGATGCTACTGATAAACAATCCGTCCTCTCATTTCCATTTTCACAAATAAAAAGACCACAATTGACAAACAACAGGAGTTCAGTATGAACGACAAACAACAGGAGTTCAGTATGAACGACCAACAAGCTCGGAATGCAAACCCTCGTGATGAACTTTGGAACCTCTTGATGCACTGAGAAGATCTAAGATAAAGGTGCCCAAAAACTAAAATAAATAAAAGGGCACAAAGTATCACACCAAAGCAACATTAAGTAATAAAAGGGAACCTCTTGATGCACTGAGAAGAACTAAGACAATTTTACCCAAAAACTAAAATAAATAAAAGGGCACACAGTATCACACCAAAGCAACATTAAGTAATGAGAGAAATTGAGCTACCCATTCGTCAGGACTTGAGAGGTAGAGCTGAGAGTCGAAATACGAACTTGTAACTTAAAAAGTAAAGAACTTCAAATAATGAGTTTCCCCTGTTAGCCTAAATGCATAGAAACTAAACTATCGTCTTAAGTGACAATCAGAGCAAACCTTCACAACACAAGCAGGAAATGGTTAGCTGCGACAAGGACATCGAAGACTTACCTTAGCATTTTGAAATCAAGTGCAACTTGTGAATGGTTGAAAGGTGGTGTGGGCCTCAGCTTCTTCCAGATATAAATAAATCCGTTCGAGAAAATGCAACACCGACGACCCCAGCCATCAACAATCTGCTGCAAAATATCCAAATCGAAGCTAAACTAAGGCCAGTGAGCAAAGCTCTTACCTTTGGTGAGCCCAACTCTGCAACGATAGAAGCATGTACCTATCTGAATGGTAACATTTAAGTACAAAAGATCTAGACAAGAGAGAATCAAAACCTCAGATGTAAAAGAAACCCATATGCCCATGAAGATTTCAGCATCAAATTGAACTTCAAATCTAAAAGTAAATGAAACAGAAGTTTGTCAAATGAAATCATAAACTTACAGAGCATAGAGGGAGAAAACCTCTAATTAGTTGGCGACGAGAGATTTTCACATAAGAACAAAAAAGATGATTTTATTAGGAATATGAAATGTATTTACAAGAGGCATTGTTCTCTGATTTGTGAAAGCTACAACGAGGATACATGTTTGCTAAGATATAATCACTAGGACATACTAATTGTACCTTGAAGAAAAAAGATCTTTACAGTCGAAGTAACCAACTTAATACAGGAGGGAGATTAAAAAAAACATCCGAAAGGTTCACTCAAAAATCAACTTGTGCGGGAGCCTAAAAAAGAATCTATATAACCTAATTGTTGATAGGAGAGCCAAATGACTATCATGTAACTGGTCATTTCTTGAGAACAGCAGTTTTTGTTTCTTTTGTCAATTGTATAATGAACAAGTCTATACAGAGAAGCAGCTTCAAACCATCATGTTTAGGTCTGAAAGGTCATCCATCGGAATTTCAAGGCCCATAAAGTCGTGATCTTGTAACCCATCAACATCAATGTTCAACCACGAACCCAAATCCTGTCCTTGAGCATCAAGATCATCAGGAACACCTAGAACATCCATTCCGGGTATTTGCAGGTGAGACAAGTCAATAGCTTCGGGGTCATCCAATACATCTAAGCCAAAGTCATCTTTTTCCTTGGCATTGGTACTTGTTGTCATATCATTTGACTTTGAAACAGAAGGCATTGCTGCTTTGGGTTGTTCCGTTATCTTGCCAAGAAGACCATTTACTGATACAGATAGCTGAGTCGTTTTTTGCTTGGGCTTTGTTTTAGATTTCCTTTCCCCCTTGGCATTGGAGGACAATGAAGGACGACCAATTTTAGCAGTCCCATTTCTAGATAACACCTCTCTGTTGTGCCCTTTTCCATCTCTGTCCCTCTCGCTCCTTTTTCCTTTGGCGCTGGTAGATAGAGTATTTCCCATGCTTGATGGAGCACTTGTAGCACCAATAGTACTGCCAACATCATCAAGCGACAATTCCCTCTTTTTCACTCTGTTTGACCATGTGTCTTCTTTCCCAGTAGTTTGTTCGGATACAAGCACATCTGAAGAGATATCATTGTTATCAACATTCTGACTGAACTGTGAAGGGCTTTGTTGCGAACCCATGGAAGCTGCAGAAGAGAGAGGGAGAGACACACACACACGCATCCCAAGAAAAAAGGAGGACAGTCGGTAAACGAAGGACAGAAAAATCCATGATCTACAAGCAATTCATTTAAAGGACAAAATATATGCACATAATAGAAGCCTTCATTCATAAATGACAACAGCCAAATGAATACCTGAAATTCTGCCTTCCAAATAACGTATAGAAGCATAGCCTTTGCTAGATTCTCCGTCTGGGGTAGAATCAGCTTGTCGTGCACTATTAATGCTCGACCTCGAATGAAATATTTCCCTAAATAAGAGTTCACTGAAGCAGCTCTTGCCTGTATCATCATACTTATGACATTGTTCTAATGTCCGTTTAACAAATGACAACGCAGCTTGCTTGGCCACTTTACTCTTCCCACTAGTATTAGGACCCCAACAAGCCTAACAAACAAAAATTGAGGTCAAACACACTTGAAAAAGAACAAATACAAGAAGTGGCGACAACTGCAGCTATTTTTCTGAATTCTAACAGCAGCTTAAAGTGATTTTCCAGGCCTTAGACCTTATGTCCTTCGCTCTCTATCTCAAGTAGTTTTAATCAAGTAGAAGCATCCACAAAATTTTTCTTCTTTTCCTTCCCCATTAAAATAATAAACCAGACAACAATTACCATATATTTTTCATAGGCCATTGTGGTGAGTTTCTCAAGGGCACGTTGTTCAAATTCCCTATAAAAGAAAAAGACGTAATTGTTTATGCCATAATGTTAAAAAGAATAATAATAAATAAATAAATAAAGACAAAAAGAATAAAGGAGAAGTTATTACTTTTCTTGATGTTCTTTTGTTACCGAGGCAGACTTCAATAACGTGTCTATCAAACTTTTCCTCTTCAAAACCTATAGCATCAGCAAACAAAATCACAAAATCAAATCCCTAATAACAAAGTTGGTTCAAGCAAGATCAAAAAGTTCAACGATAAAAAATAACTAATGAATTTGGTATTAGCTTTTACACTAGATTCACGTGGACTAAGATAAGACATTATTCTATAGAATATTTCCTTGCATGAAAAAGGTTGAAGAATGCATTTCAAACAACGTAGTAAACCAAAACTTACTTGCTCATGATACTTCTCCTCAAATTTACTTATCTCATCACTAATTTCTTCATCCCCCATCTGCGTCATGTCGGGCTTAACAAAAGGAAAGTAAAATTGTTATTAACCACCGACCATATAGAAGAGAAAAAAAAGGATATAAATCATTCAAGAACCTGATAGGGAAGAAAAAAAATAAAAAATAAAAATAAAAACCCCTCTATTGGAAAGTAAAATTCAACGCTAACTTGATGTTGCAGGAGTAGAAAAACAGTAGAAGAAAACCACCAGGGTTTCTAATCATGCATACCTAAGACTCAACCCTGAACAAAAGGATACGCTAAAAACGAACTACCTACCAACTAAATAACTGGGAAATGGAGCAATATCACAGAAGAACAAAAGAATGTAAGGCGTGCATAAGAAATCTTGTAAAAAGTTGACCTACCATAGGTTCAGGGAAAATTCCAATGCTTTGAATCTCCAAGAGGAGCTTCTCATTTATTGGCCTGTTTTCATATTGAAATTCTGAACACTCACTGCTAGGCATCAATGTTTGGTCTGAGAGCAAGCCATTCAACGATCGACCAAAGTTTGAGTTCATTGTCTTGTGTGGGATGCCGGTCATTTCAGTTTCAGGCTCATTCTGTTCTGATTGCCCAATTCTCCTATGACCGTTATAAGCAGTATGTCCAGACAACTGAAAATTAAGCAGTGATTGGTGATCCAAACTATTTGATCCCAACTCTCCGTCCAGATCAAGTTCAGGTCCATATGCATCAACTTTGAAATCTTCATTCTCACTACCATAATCCTCCTCTGAAATCAGTGCTGCTATGAGTCTTTGACAAAGGGGAATTTCATTGTGATCCCCTATACCTCGTACTAATTTTTCTAGAAGGAATTCGTCGTTTCTTGATTCACATTCAGTTAAACCAAATCCATTAGAGACGGTATTACCACCATCTACATTTGAAGGTACTTGGGCAGATGTCAATGCAGCAGATTCAAGGTTTTCCTGATAGATAAGTAAAATGACTTGAGAGAGAGGGGAAAAAAAACCAAATCCACAATAAAAATTTTCATTTCAAGAAACAGAGGAATTGCTGAGTCTTGAATTTTTATGTAACAAGGAAAAACTTTCAACAACAATTTATGAGGAGAAAAACAACATTCATTTTTTCTCCCAACGAGATGATCACCTGTTGCCTCAAGTAAGTAATGTCTGTATCGGAAATAAAACCAAAAAAAGGCTCCATCTGCTTCCAAAATTGGCTGGAACAGGCAAGGACTGCAGCAAAAATTTAGCAATCAACTCAACTACTCAATCATATAGGCACTTGAATAAACAAAACATCTCAGAAAAATACCAGGATTAATAACAGCATTTGCAGCAGCCAATAGCTCTTCGTTCCCATCATCTGACCCAACTAATAAATGGAAACAAACATGAATGGAGAAAGTAGAAGAAATAGTGAACAAAAATCCATTTAAACAAAAAAAAAAAAAAAGAGTTCGTATATTTATTCTCTTTAAGACATTGCAAGCACAAATACCAAGAAAATCTGCAGCTGTATTTATTGCTGTTTGCTTTTGACGGGTATAGGCTTTTCGGTCAGAAAGTTTTCTAGTTGGTGGACGACCCGCCTTACTGAGAAAGAAATTTGATACAAACCATCAGATTTAGCTCCAAGTAACAAACATGGTAAGATTAAACTCAGGAGAACCATTTGTTAGATAGCAAATGAAAGTACAAAATCTTAACCTTTCACTCTTATCAAAACCAAGTCTAGCACTTCGAAGCTGTTTTGCTGTTCCCACGCTGCCAATCTTCTCTACTGTCATTGGCATAAGAGACCTTGTGGAAGAAAATCCTCGTCCAGTCCTCCCCTGCCTCCGAACACCATCCCCAAGGTCTTCCCCAGTAACTAGCTTATTCTTTCTTGATGATAATACCAGTGGGGATACTTTTTGGACACTCTGACTAGCTTTCTCATCTACCTCATCGGACTTTTTAACTTTGTCTCTGGACTTTATTTCAGCAGCCCCTGACTCCTCACTCTCCGATAAGGCAGCAGAAGACAAAGGCTCACCTTTTAACTTAACCTGCTGAGGTGAACTTCCTGACATGCGTTTTGTGAATCCCAAACCAATGTCGCTACCAGTAACATCAGATGGGCTATCCATGGCAGGAGTTTCATCATTAGTTGAAACAATAGGAACAAAATTTGAGCGTCTTGCAGTACGTGCGATTTTCTGTGGCCTTTGGCCAGCCCATTGGGCAACAGGTGGCGAGGAAGATCGTGCTGATACCATCCGTTTGCGATTGTTAGCTCCAATACCAGAAGGAGGCTTGTTTGTACAATGAGAAATCTCCCAGTCATTTGAAACAGTTGGTCTATGGACAACCGGGGATGACTTAGACACAACTCCTGTACCTGATCGTGGTGCCCGGACAGATGCATTCACTTTGGCATTTGAAATAGGACTAGCTGAATTTAACTCATCACGAATGTTTGCCCTGGGTATTTCAACAACAAAAGGAACGAAAATAAACACACAGTGATGCTAAAAATGAAGTTAACTATAGAGCCAAAGATGGGCTCTAAACTGAGAAAAATAATGAGTTGCAACAGAAATATAGAAAATGAGACTCATAAATAAAATAGAAAAGATGCATAACCACAACCATCTCAAATAATATAACCAGAAAATACATTGTGGAAGAAAAACGACAGAATGTCAAACATACTTATTTACAGTTCTTAGGTTCGCCCTTTCCTTATCTGAACCAATAGGACGATCTCTCTTATCATTGATAAGGGAACTATTATCTGTATCAGCCCTAGGGATGGATGAACGGATGCCCAAGCCAGTCTGTTGTTGCATTCCATCTGATTTCCCAACTCCAACAACGCCACTAGTGACTCCTGGTCTACACAAAAACATGCATAAACAACACCTGTTAAATGATATTCATAGATGGTAATCAAAATCGAATTCAATAACATTTCATAAGTACTTTAAATAAATAACAAGAGAGAAAAGAAAAGTTTCCTGAATTTGATGAAAATGTGCTGACGTCATTGCCATAAAATATTGCAATTTATTTACCCGATGACCTCTACTATCTTTATGAATATCTTTAGGAAATCCCTCTATCAAATGCTTCAACACTTTACATTGCATGGATAAGGCACAAATATAAGGAAGGAAAAATGAGAGCGTAGTTACGCAACATAATATACCTTACCCTTCCCTAAAAAGTCTCAATCCCATATCTAAAGCATAAATGCACCCTCAAGAAATAGAGGATTAGCATAATCTCTCTAGTATCTGAAGGAAAAAAAAAATGAGGCCTCATGCAACAACGGCTTTCCTATATCTTACCTCGAGACTAATCATACAACACTTATAACATCACAGGGAATTGTACTTTACGCCTTTATAATCTTCATGATAGATTAGCTAAACATGGGGGGGCAAAAAAAAAAAAAGAAAAGTGACAAATGCTTTTTTTGGAGAAATAGTATTCTTTCTAATTTTGATGATCTTTAATACAGAAGAAAGGTCCCTCACCGAATTGATTGGGTCATGTAGGAACAAGGTTCAAGGCAAAACCCATGGAAATACCCCTTTAGCAATTAATAAATGTAAATATGAAAAAAGATTTTACCATATACAGATTTCCTTTTTGCAATCATTTGAAACTTAGAGATAATGAATCTTCATTCCCCTCTAAATTTCTTAACAAAACCAAGAAAAGAAAGAGTGAAACTAGATATTAAAATAAGTGTACATAAACAAGCATCAACCTGAAAATATTGGATCCCTACCCTCTGGAGAACTATTCTATTATTATTGGATTTCCATGAATGTGTTGTAGTAATACTTCAGAAATCATACCTGAAACCATGCGAGTCATTGTTTAACCTTGATCGAACATCAGCAATAGGTCTTTGCTGCATTCCTTGTTTAGTTTCCCGGAAGCCATCAAGGGATTTAGTTGTCACCGTACTGGGAGAAACATCTGGTTTAATCACAGAACGCTTCTTCTTCATTTTTGACTTTTCCCAACCATCAACTCCAATGGATAAAGTTCTATCCTCACCCTGAACTGCACCACTGTTTGCAAGCCTCAACATTTCTCTATCCCTATCTACGGTGCCAGATGGCCTGGCCAGTGTATTACTCCGCCCATCGATCTACAGTTATCACAATCAATGTTAAGCTTATTTTAAAAGAAATATATTGATAGAAATAGACATGATGCCCACATAAACGACAACACTAACACAGAACATTCTCTTAAATTCAACACACATCAACTGTTATGGGGGTTTGTTAGCAACCTCAAATATCATCTCCTATGCTCAACTGGATTAACAAAGTTCAGGGACAGTTGAAATAATCATCTGGAACAAAGCCTCCTTTATTGGATAAGCACATGCAGAACACGTAAACGTAGAGAGCACAATACCAATAACCATAATGGCGTTTGATTTTCAGAAGTTGTGAGAAAGAAAAAGATGCAACAGAATCCAAAAACAATTCATGTAAAAGTAACGGAAAAAATTGTAACTTTACACAGGAGGAAAAAACAAGGCTGGTTATATAAAAAATATAACACATCTGAAGCAGTGAAAAACACATACCTTAGCATCCACAAAAGAAGTTCGAGTGCGTTTATTTGGGAGAGCAGTTTTTGTCCGTTCTTCTTTCTGATCAAGTTCAAAACCACCTTGCATGGAGTGATTTTGAATCCCGATCTTACCCATGCTTGGTCCTACACCTGGCCGATCACTAGGAAAACTTTCTGATCGAGATCTCTTTTTAGACGGTACGCTTGGGAAAAATTTATTGAAAACTGATAGTGCTTCATTGAAAATTTTCACCCGTTCCCTGTTATTTGCCCAATGTTACAATCCATTTCCAACTCCAAACCAAAATAAGAAACACACAAAGAACTACCTGGCCTTGACAACACTTTCCCGCAGAGCAGCCCTGGCTCGTTTTGCTTCGTCTGGGGCTAGAGATGAAGGCAGCATCTTTCCTTTTGTAGAACCAGAAGGAGATTCATCGGGTGAAATTCCGAGAGCAACATGTACGTGTCGTTTAAAATCCCATTGGCGGAGTGATTTATGCTCTGAAGCCACTACCTTTGGATCAAACCTCAAGCAATTAAAGAAGTTCACCACATCTCCTTGTGTTACTGTAGAGGTGCTTCTTGACATGTTTGGAAGAGAAGACAAAATTGGATTATCCATGCTCTCACGAAAGCTACCCGATCTGTCCATTTGAGCAGCTATGTGGGATCCACGCTGCCCACTGATATACAAAGGTCTATCCGGGCTACTAGACGAGATATCAAACTTGCTAGATGTTGCCATTCTATTTTCCACACATACTTTGCATCATTAACCCAAAAAATACAAGGGTGCATGACAAAGTTGGGGAAAGAAAGCACATCAAGTCAAAAATTTTCAAGGCTAATGGTTGGGTGGCATATCTGCAACAAACAAAAATGAAATTAAAAATATTACAAAAAAGTGGTAAGAAACCATATCTACATTCTACTTGAACGAGGTGGGTAAGGACTTCAGTTGCGAATATTCAGATTTCTCATGCCAGAAATGACGCAAACCCAAGTGGATTTATGGCCACAGAAAAATTGTACCTCCCGATCAGTTTATCCAAGATATATTGATCATTGCAATTGAAACAAAGATAAAGTTCAACAAAAAAAAAAATTATAAATAAATAAATAAATATATATATATAAAGCCTCAAAACCACTTGTGCAAACTGCATGAATTATTTCTTGTGCTAAAGCTGTATTCAATATAAAATCTCCTTCAAGCAGCACCCATATGAGAAAACTTATCTGGCCATTTTCTCACTTAATTTGTATCCAGTATAACACCAGTAAACATACTTGATGTATGGCATTTTACTTCTTAACATACATAAATACATACATACACATATTATGCGTTTCTTATTTTTATCAACTTAAAATTTATCCGCAATACAGGAATTCTTAATTTCAAGCGCTTAGATACAAAATCTCTATCTTCCAGTCATGAAGCACTTTCTCCAACTTCGTTGAAGTATTTACGTAGTTTAAATGCTTCAGAGGAAACCTTGTAATACTATAGCACAAATTATTAGCGCCTAGGAATCACAACCATTACACGATAGATATTAAGTCCTGCAATGTGCATGAGAGCAAACGAACTGAATCTAATATGAGAGCTCTTGTACTTCGGTTTCAGCTCCAATGTTTCTCAACGCCCATATTTTGATTAAACTCGCAAAAAGAAGACGTAAGGTACTTACACATTAGAGCTATTGACTCAGCTGGATTTGAACAACTGACCGTTCAAATCAGAGAGTTCATATCCTGTGCCGTCTGCGCTCCAGAAATAGGTAATCTAGCTTGATAACAAACTGCACAATTCGATTAATTGAAGTCAGTATCAAACATTTTGAACTCCAAATTCCTACTTAGCTTCCTACCATTTGAAGCACCCAAGCATTAACTACGAAACGAAGTAAACACGCGATTAGCGTAAATAATCGTAATCAATGATTGGATTAACTTGATCAATAACTAGATTTGATCGGCAATGCGTAATTTCCAGTAGTTTAAGCAGCCAAGTAATGAGATCACATTCCAAAATAAACCTAAATCCCTCTCGATTCTACAAACAAAAACACCAGCTTAAACACTTGAGCTAATCTCAACGTTACCAAAATCGAAACTTCACCAAACAAACACACCCGAACAAAATATTTATATATATATATATTACACTTTGATAACCGCGTCCAGGCTATCCACGGCTCTTTCCAACAAGCTGAGCTTTCGCTGTTCGGTTCCCGAGAAATTCAAGCAAGCAGAACAATGGGTCAGCAATTGAATCTTACGTTTTTTTTTTTTTTTTGTTGTCCGTTTCGATTCCCGTTTTCCAGATATGTACAACTAGAAACGAAAATGAAATTAACAATAATAACAATAAAAACGAACCTTTAGGAATTGTGGAAAATGGGAGGCGAGAAAGAGAAAAAAGGAGAGGGGTTTGGAATTTTCTCGGATCCCAAACAGAGGGGAAGGATCAGCGATCGGAGAGTGGGTCGTGGTCGGGGGCGGGGGGTGTTGTATTTGGACTTTTTTAGGGTCGCCGAAGAGATCAGAGTCGGGCACTTCCTTCCGGGCTTCCTTTGGACAACATGGGAAATTGGAAAGTGGCGATTTCAGATTTCGACCACACGGCGTCGTTTCGTGGGTCAATATTCATCCATCGCCGTGTTTTAAAAGAACCGACACCGTTTGACGCGAATACACAGGTCACTTATAATAAAATTGTTTATGAATGAAATTTTTAAATTAAAATTGGTTGATTTTTTAAAATTTAATTATAAATTTTATTGATTTTTTTAAAAAAGATAAAAATTGGAATGAAAAAATACATTGGAATTAAACTTTAATGTCAAATAAAGCATAAAAGGGTGTTTGGTGAATGAGTTTAGTTTAAGATTTTTAAATTTCAATAGTAATTTTTGTTGACTTTTTAGAAAAGATAAAATCTTTTTAGAAAAAGTACAGTTTAGTTTAAAATGAGATTGAATACAAAACAAACCCTAACTCTTTTAACTTTTTTTTTTTAAATTATATTCCACTCTAAGTTAGCTTGTGTTTGGTTCGCCGGTTGAAAATGAAATTTTTAAATTGTATTTAATTAACTTTTCAAAAACTAGTTATAATTTTTATTAATTTTTCAGAAAAAGACAAAAACTAATATGAAAAAATATAGTTTGATTGAAGTTGAATTAACACGTTCAATGAAACATTTATGGATTGTATAAATTTCACTAGTTCCTCTCGAATTTTAAACTCATTTTCATTTTTTTTTAATTTTAAAAACTCACTTTTCTCTTTAAATTTTAAAGTAGTCTTCTTTTTAGTTTTTTTTTCCTTCCTCGTTTGAGT
The DNA here is from genome assembly GCA_024759925.1 of Ficus religiosa. Classification (NCBI taxonomy): domain Eukaryota; kingdom Viridiplantae; phylum Streptophyta; class Magnoliopsida; order Rosales; family Moraceae; genus Ficus; species Ficus religiosa. The sequence goes on from JAFMPE010143710.1 coordinate 12,816, forward strand.
TCTCCTGTTGGGTTGAAAAATTGTTATCTTATCCATTACTTAAATCAATGATAAACAGTGATTTCGTCCTTGCCCTTAAGACGCCACACCACATAATGGGTCCATCAACCGTCACCAATTTTCTTTTTTTTAACTTTATTTTGTTTTGCTTATCTATTACATGCGAGCTTGTCATCAACTATATAATTGACGACTTGTTATTTGTTGTACTGATTAATAATTATTTTTCCTTTTCTATTTTGATACTTGGAAGCAGTGTCTTGCAAGTTGAATGCAAATGGAAAGGAAATAGATAGCAGCGTCTTGCAAGTTGATATCTGGGTGATTTTTTATTTTTTTAATTTAACTTTAAAAAAAAAAACATTACACCTTATAATTAAGATAGATGTAAAATTATTGTTAAACTATACATATAAAACCACAAAACAATTTGGAGTTTAAGTAAATGAAAGAATTATGCTGATAACTTGCATATGTCGCGTGTACACACCAAATGAAAAATGGAAGAAAGAAATAAATAACAATTTTATCGTAAATAATCCAAATAAATACCAATTTTTAAAAATATTTAAAGTGAATAGCAAATTTATCATTTACTACAAATATATTACCAAACAAGACAGGAAAAAAAAACCCCCAAAAAATTAAATATAACATGTATTCAATTATTCATACAATCCACACAATACCAATAAAATTGGCTTCGTAAATGCATAGTTCATACATAGTGTATCAAGAAGAGAGAACAAAAGGCCAGAAACTGCCACAAGCGAAGGCCTGATTTGTCTGCCAACCTACTGGGTAGTCGGGACCTTTTTTCGGGTATGCCACCGATGGCTCCAACTTATTAACCACCCAAATCCCTTCCCTCTGACCCGCTAAACTAGCCCCCAGCGGTTCATATCTAAGTACTACTCATTCATACCAAGCAACCAAAGGTAATATCTTGTCCAACATAGCTGTACACTAGGGTGATAATTCGTAGTGAGGAAGTGAACTTCATTGATTTATGCAATCAGGGCAAAACCTGGCTGAAAAATAAGCAGGCATACCCGTTAGCTTTCGGAGAACGGGCCTTGTCCATCTGTTCAAAGAGGATCATTTTACAGTGTTTTGGTCAAGCAACTATCTGGAGTTATGACATTTTCTGCTGATGTGAACTCCAGCTTTCCGGTGTTCTCTGTCAAGTATTCTTCCGAGTACTCAGCTGCAGAATCACCTAGTAAAGGAATATAAACTGTCAAGACTGTAAAATAAATAAGGTGCACTTTTTTATTTCCTTTTGCTGAATTAATAAGGTGCGCTTAGCAATGCTTGTGTTGGATTAAGATCTATTACTGAGACAAGAGTCGGTAGATGACCGGTTTGGTTCTGCTGCAGCCCTATTTGGATCTGCAATAGTTGGACCACTTGGATGAGATATTTTTCGTACAACAAGAAGAAAAAATTTAAGAAGATTTATCATTTCAAATGATGTTAGTCACAAGAAAATAATGAAGAAAATTGGGGCTCCATTCATCTTTTCCCTTCATGCTTTTTTCTTCAGCTCGTTTGTACGCTGCGACGAGAAATTAAGAAGAAAAAACGAAACAGCAAAAAGCCTATGAAAAAGAACTTCATACCAAAAGAACGATGCAACCCTTTAATGGCCTCAAAATTCTTGTATGTATAGCCAACAAAATTAAGATCTTTCGGAGTCATCATTGTCTGGAAACAGAAGTTATTGGACAATATAATCAGATAATAAGCCAAAAGAAAATGAATTAACAAATTTCCAGGCTATTGGAAAGTATGGATTTGATGTGTCCTGATTCCTGAAAATCTTTTCAGCCGTAGCCATTAGATTACACGGAATCTTCAGAATCAATAATGTACATGACATCTCCAAAAGAGAAAAAGATGACAAGAGAAACACGAAATTTTCCTTGAAAGCTGTTCTTAGTTCTCACTTCTTTTTCCTTCATTTAGGTTACTTCTACTTATTGTTGATAATTGAATTCAACTCATTAGAATTAGTGCAAAGCAATGACTCAACCCCACCGAGGATGCTGTTTTATGTCACGTGCAAAGCTGTCACTCCAAATTTCAGCGGCAAAACTAAATTAAAATTTAAAACCACAACTAACATAGAAAAATAATAAAAGGTCTCTAGAGTGCTTCAAAGTAGCGAAATGCATACCTTCCTTACGGCTCCAGATCCACTTCTTGCTGGTTTTGGTGCATCCATCTATAATTAAAAATCAAAGAACCAATAAATTCCGTATGAAAATGTCCTAATTAAACGAAATTAAAAAAAAAATCGGAATTTATTCGAAATCAAACTCAAACAAAACAAAAGTTTCCTTCATAAATTAAAAGTATAAAATAAACAGGCTTAGCACCTCATCAAATTTCATAAAATTCTGAGTGTCAAGTTCCCCATTGACCTCAGGTTTAAATGCTGCTTCCATCTCGTAAAGTTTGTCCCACACAATATCTTTAAACCAAGGATGAGCCTGGTCAAATCAAACATACTCACCATAATTAAGAACAAGCGTGGAAATTTAAACATAAATAATTAACATGCAAGTTGACGTTGTCAAAGTTAATAGGAAATGATATACTTTAATTTGATAGGCTCCTGCCGTACCAAGCCTATGTTCAACATCACAAAGCAACCTACATATCAGATCCTTTGCATCAGGTGACAGTCTTGCTTCCTCCGGAAATTTTAAGTGGGTTTTCCAGTGCACAATCTGAAATACATCAGTTTTTCAGTCCAGTAACAAGTAGACATCTAATATCATCATAATTACGAAGTTCAATTGATGATACGTCCAGAAGTTGACGGAGTTAACAAATCAATAGACGCTCTGAGAAATATTGGGAATTGGTACGGTCTACTAAAGTGACCATATAAATTATGTCTAAACGTACGAGTAAGCAAAAAAGGAAAATGTTGTAAACTCATGGCCTTACATGTTATAGTGCCTTTACAATTGAGGCATTCATGATAAGATAATTGACAGCAAAGCATAAGGAGGGAGAGGAAAACTTGAAAGCTATAAGATACACTTATGCTTCGGTTAAAAATTGAAAAATTATAAAATGTACGTTATAGTCACTACACCTTTCTGCATGTTGTTACTGGATCATCAGAGTAGAAGGGGGGATATCCAACAAGCATCTCATACATTATTGCACCAAGTGACCACCTGGGAGCGGGAAGTAAAAGTACGAGTGTAAAGGGAACTTCATATCTATGAAACAACCAGCGCAATGGCAGAAGTTCTCGACGGTTAGCATCAAGGTCACATCTGCCCGCCAAGACCTTATGTCTTGGGAAATAAATTTGTCCTACCATTTGTAGCTGTTTTAAATTAGGGGCCCATTTGGAATAATAGTAGGAGTTGGAATTGAAATGTGTGTTTGGGTGAAGTGTGAATTAAAAATAAACTGTGTTATAGGGAATAGTGTAAACATTTTGAAATGTGTGCAGGAAAAAAAAAATTGCAATACGGATTTTATTTCATTCCTCTCGTCGTTGTGAGCATTTAGAAACAAAAATCATCTCACTTCGGCTATGTTTGGCATTAAGGCTTAACACCAACTAAAATGTAATTTTTTGTCTCAAATTTTGTCTTTTTCTGAAAAATCAACAAAATTTATAACTAATTTTTAGAAAGTCAACCAACTCAAACTTAAAAATTTCATCTCCAACTAACTTACCAAACGGAGGCTTCGAATTGAAATCAAAAAGTCATAGACATTTGAAGTTTGAATTTCATTAAAATTTAAGAGAGAGAACGTGAGATGTAAATTTGGGAGTTTTGAATTGAATGGGAAAAATTGCCGTTAGAATCAGTGTTCAAATGGGCCCTAGGATCCATAATAATTCAAACAAAAGAGAAGTGAATATGCGATTCCTAAAAGAGAGGAAACTATATTAACAGTTCGGACTGACTGACCAATCACACTCCATGCCATATCCTTTCTTCAACAATACTTCTGGAGCAATGTAATCCGGAGTGCCAACTGTTGAATATGCCTGTATTCAAAAGAAAAAAAGTAAAAGTCCAAAAAACATATTTTTCCAAATTGATTAAATGCATATGATTTTAAATAATCTATGCAATTTAGATCTTCAATGATCAGTTCGTACGTCCAACGACTAAAAAGGCATTAATATATGCTCTATTATAAAAAGATCATAACCCTTTATATACCAGTTTCCTTCTGTTTATCTGCCAATGTTTAAGTTGTTCCATGGGGCTTTTCCAGTGCCTCCCGCTATTTGTATCTCGGAATCCTTCAGCATGATCAGTTGTTTCACTCAAGTTCTCATCGTCGAGAACTTCATTTTCTTGTATCGGAGACAAATGTGAGCAGTCAAGGGGCTTGCAAAGACCAAAATCCGAGAGCTTCATGTGACCGTTTTTGTCTAACAGAAGGTTGTCTGGTTTTATGTCTCTATGAATGTAGTTGTGTTTATGAATAGATTCAATCGCAAGAACACTTTGAGCAATGTAAAATCTGGCCACAGTCTCGGTCAAAGTTTCTTCTCTTATAAGCAAAGTCATCATGTCACCACCAGGAAGATACTCCATGATCAGATACAAGTACTCAGCATCTTGAAATGAATAGTATAATTTCACAATGCAGTGACTGCCAACCTCCGCAAGCAAATTCCTTTCCGCTCTAACATGCTCAACCTGGTTTCAGTTACATAAAGCCAGTGATTACAGATATAAAAGTAAGAAAAATGATACACTTCATGAAAGTTGTTAACGCTAAAAAGTTGATCATTTCCGTTTTAGAGAACTTGCAGAATTTTGAAACGTGTGCGTTCATGATAAAATTTTTCGTGTTGTGTATCATTGCTTTAAAATTTAAATGGCGGAGATCATGTAAAAAGTGTTCTGGGAAGTAAGGAGGCTGCCGAAACAACACAAACCAACTTTCGTCTCACCTGTCCCCGACTAAGCATTTCGGATTTTTTCAATTTTTTCATAGCATAGATGTTCCCTGATTTCTTCTCCCGACACAATATTACCTGTAAATATCAAGATAAAAAGCTATAACACAAGATATAAAGACATTGAAAACAGAAGCTAATATACCATTTATTGATTGAATTAGTTTCACAGAAGCTTCTCTTAATAACACAATTTTGAGAAGTTAACATAAAAAATGCATATTTCTAACCTCTCCAAAGGCACCTCTTCCGATAATGGTGAGAAGATCAAAATCATCGGCACAAATCTTGTGCCTTTTCAGTCGCATAAAGTTAGTCTCTCTGCGCTCCAAATCCTTCAAAAGATTCACTTGTTCCTCCTCCGACACACTTTCGGAAGCTAATTTCTTTTCTAACACTGAACGCCTGAAAAAAATTACAGGTTTCAGAGATGAAATCAACCAGGGAAAAAAAAAAAGGTCTAAAAAAAGAGAAAAACAAAGCAGATACTCGAGCTCGAACGAAGATCGGAAACGCCAATGTGAAAAGTTTCTGTAGAGAATTCAGAGGAAAAAAAAAAGGGTCGAAAAATGGTTACCTCTCTTTGCGTTCTTGGATGTGCTTCCTCTGAGCCCGGTAATGGCTCTCGATAAACTGCTTCGCCGCCGCGACCTTCTCCATCGTCAAGCTCGAAACCACCGCATGATCCTCGCCGGCCATGGGCCCCACCTCTCTCTTCTCCTCCTCCTCCACCTCCTCAGGATTCTTCTCCATCTCTCTCTCTCTCTCTCTCTCTCTCTCTCTACTTTCTCTCTCTACCTGGATTTTGTGAATTTTTGGCGATTGTGACAACGAAGCGAACGCCCAAGGAACAAACGGGACCGCGCAACACAGGTTCTTTCTATAACGACAATTTTCTGTTTTTTTTTTTTTTTTTTCCTCTTTCGATTCTAGTTTGGTGACACGTGGAGTGAATGTGCTGGTTCGGTCCAGGGGAGTTTCAACGGTTGGACTTCCCCAGAGTAAATTTCAGGTGGAGCGCAACGCATCGGATTTTTATATGTCGCCAATGTATAAACTCTTCGCAGCTTGAGATCAACGGTCGAGAATTTCTGAGCAAAAAAGAAAAGATCAACGGTCGAGAATTGTCGTTAATTTCGATATTGGGAATTTTTGACGTGAAGTAGAACATTAATAGCGGACGCCGGGAAGCTGGAATGAGGAATGTTCGAAGCTTAAGATGAAAGAAATACTTTCAAAATAAAAAAATAAAAAAAAACTTTTAAATTCTTTATTACTTTATTTACCAAAAAAAATGAAAGAAATACTTTAAATATTACAAATCTATGGGGGGAAAACAAATTTGGGAAAAAACAATTAGGACAAGGATTAGGACATGATTTCTAATATCAGTTGTAGATCAAAGGATCAAATTTTATTAGTATATTTCTTTAACAGTTAAAAATTATATCTTCCAAAATCGAATCATAATTCTCTAAAAGAATTTTGGCACTAACCTTTTAGGAGGTGGTATTGAGAAAATTACTTTATTTTCTGTTAAAAATAAAATTCAAAAAGGGAGACGAACAATGTTAGCATATCTATTATGTATTAACAAAGAGGCTCTTCAGACACTAATAGGAATGTTCGTTAAAAACTCTATTTCTCAATAAGAAGCGTGTCATCTTTACTCTATCAAATGTGCTAACAATAAACATTTATTTGGGGCGTAGGTTTGAACCCAACTTTTTCAGTTTTTAGCTTCAACCTTGCATTTGGACAAACTATTCGGTTTCAACTACCCAATTTACTGTTGCACAGAAATTTGAACCTGGGTTTATTGTGCAGCTTTGTCTGACAGATGCAACTTATTTGTATATCTTGCTGCAGTTGGATGCAACTTTGTTGCTTAACAATTTTTATATGTACATTTTATCATATAGTCATGCTTTTGAGGCACAGTATCTAATACAGGTTTAAACTCAACTTTTACATCCAAACACTCAACTCAAAATGAATTTTTACATCTCAAACTTGAACACAAAATGTCCAACTCTCAAAGATTCATCTCATCTCATTTTAAACTAAACTCAAAACTTATACTCAAATTGCGATCCAACCAAAAGCTAAGAATACGTGAAGGCATGATCTCAGACATTCTCCATCGAATATAAGCTCTAATCTACTATGATAATTTATTACCGTTGGACCATCCCACTCAGTGATTACTTTATTTGAGCTTAGACGTTTTAGGGTAGAGTGTTCCAAGTCTTACCTAATGCCTATAAGTATACAAAATTGGCACCTATATTTTATGTGCGCCTATTTTTTTTTTTGCTGAAGTGAAAAATAAAGGTAATTAAAAGGCAAGTAAAAAACAGACAGTGGGTACTCAAATGCTAGCCGATCACTTATATTGATTCAGCAGATAAGATGCTTTTCCTACTGTTTATAAGAAACAGCCACTGGCACATACTCAATACAAGTACATATTGTATGATATTTCAGTGCAAGTCCTTCGCATTGTACTGTTGCATATTTGCTTCCAGAAGAGACAAGGACTAATCCGTGAGAATTTATACTAGATGATAAACCCGCTAGTCTTTTATACAAGAAGTCGTGAGTTCGAGTTGAGACCATTTCAGTAATTAGAATACATAAACAACCTATTTCGAAATTATCCATTTATCATGTGGACGGCTATACTGCTCTGGGAAATTATCTAGATATAATTATAACCTTAAAAGGAGGCAGGGGAATTCAAAATGGCAGGCAACTCCTGCGTGACTCCAGCACACAGTTTTCAAAGAAGATGATTCCGTTAGGATCAAGTTGGCATTCCTGAAAATATGTAAGCAATTAGATTTGTCCCATATCTTTTTTTCCATTATTTTCACCTTTTGTCTTGACCAATTTCTAATCAGAGACAAGATTTCGAATACAGTAAGGGACGAGTAAAAAAAGTTCAACAAGCCAAAAACGTGTGTTCACACTCTGTTGCTTAATTCAAAAGAGATGAGAGTAATTTGTCTACCTGATCAGTGGTCAGCCTCCTCCATCAAAGCCAAGACAGAAGTTTCTTTATAAATATAAAAAACAAAAAATAAAAAGTCAAACGAAACTTTTTACCATGAAAGACCAATTTTAAGAGTTCGAAAAACAGCATCATGGGACACAGCAGTAATCAATCAAAGCATAACGACAGTGTTGCTGAGCGCTAAACACGAGAAAGAAACGCGTAACAATCAGTCATATAAAAGTCAGACACACACACCTACACACAATACAAAACTACGCACCCACCTATGGAAGATAAATTGCGGCTGCAAGAGGCCCAGTTTCCAAGCTTTGAAAATTTTGGGGTCTCTGATTATTCTCTGCTATTGGCTAAAAGCTTAGTCAAATCTAAGTAAACTGGGACCTTCATTCTTCAATATGCTATCATTGCCAATAACAAAACAAAACTACGTAGACCCCCAACAACGAGGACTTATCTGGTCAGTAAGTTGTACGGTGTTAGATCCCTGATAATTTACGTAAAACTCGATTCATTCTTTTGACTAGAACTGAATCAGAATTTTTTCCGTGCGATACCAAGGATCTAAATGCGAAAAAAAAAGCATAAATTAAATGAAACATTAAAAATTGTGAACCTATGTATTGCTAGAATAAGAATAAATTCAAACTCGTATACAAAAGAATTGAATCTTGTTCTATAACTGGAAGAATTTAATAAACTTCGAGGATTTTTTTTTTTTTTTTTTTTTGTGACTAACAAATACCAATCAAACACTATCGAAAAGAAGTGCCGGCAAGGCCATGGTGCAACAAGTTATGAGCAATCTGGTCTCTCTTCTGCACCGCATTGGCAGACCTTATGCTGTTCTCAGCTACCATCTCGTCATCGAGGAGCTCGAACCTCGCCGTCGGATCGATCTCGTCGTTACACATCTCGCAAATGTTGTGCAAAACACAGCAAGCCCCGAGGACCACAGGCAGGTCCTGAAGCTTAACCTCGGTCCTTTTCTGCAGACAAGACCACCTTCCTTTGAGTCGAGCGAAAGCCTCTTTTGCCACGTTCTGAACATCCCCAATCTTCTCGTTGAAAGCGTGTTGAGCCCAGGTGAGATTCTGCTTCGTGTAAGGGACCAAAACCCAGTCGAGAAGCGGAAACCCGGAGTTTCCCACGATCCATACATCCCTCAAAAGCCCGCGATTCGCCCTCTGGAAAAGAGCCGACTTCTCGAGAACCTGATCGTCGGGCATAGACCCGGGCCAGCCAATGCAGATGTCGGTGAACACCCCTTTCGGATCGACAACGCCTTGGACAGTGATGGAGTACGAGGTTTTCTGGTTCCTCTCCGTGTGCCTCTTGTTGAAATACGCGGCGACGCTGATCTTCGGAGCGATGATCGGGATGTGGGTGGTGTACACTGCTCCGGCGACGTTCTGAATCCCGGAAACCGCTTCGAACTCGTTCTTGATCGTTCTCATCCTCTGTTCGTCCGGCCATTGGAGGAATTTCGGCATTAGAACCGTCTTAATCGCAGAGCAGACCTCCAGAACCAGCTTATGACAGGTCGAAATTCCGAGCCCGAACCGCTTCGAGACCAGCCGGAGAGGCTCGCCGGTGGCCAACCGCCAAATGCAGACCGCGACACGCTGCCGGACCGGGATGGCTTCTCGAAGCATCGTGTTCTTCTTCATCACGGTCGAGTCCAGCTCGTTGCAGATCATGTCGAAAGTCGCCTTGCTCATCCTGAAATCCTTCCTGAACTCCTCCTCCGGAAAGTCCGGGTGGTTGTGCTGGTCCCACCAGTCCTTCGACCGGTCCTTCACCCACAACCGCCGGTGATGCCCCGCCGGCCCGGTCCCGGAGCCGGACTGCACCGAACTGCATCCCTCTCCGCTGGAAACCGCCGGAACCGCCGTCGCCGCGGCGACGGCAGTTACGGCGGAGGAGGAGGCCGACAGTCGAGCTCGCTTGGTGCGGGACTGGTCCAAATCGTTCAACTGAGAGTAATGTTGGTCGAGATTGTTGTAATAGTTGTTCATGACTTGGTTCTCCTTGTTGAAAGTGGAATCGAATTGGAATTTATCCTGTTGGAAATCGATTTCCCTCAGTTTCTGTTCTTGCTTCTCATCCTCGTCAAGCAGAATTAGCGAGGCCAGAAACTCCTTAAAACCACCTCCATTTTTGTTGACATTCACACCAGCCTCGTCATCCTCTGGCTCATCTTGTCCGTCCTTTCTCCGCCGCTTTCTCGAGTCATTTCCGCCGCTTAAATTCACACCAAATGTGTCGTCCATTTCTGGGAACAAGCTGAAGAAGTGAGAAAAGTCTTCCTGGTTTAGAAACGGGACTGAGGAGCTAATTTCCATGAAACAGAGGGTCGAAGTGTGAAACGAACTGGGTATTTTCCCCCCCTTTTTTTGTTTTTTTGTTTTTTCTCTTTTGATTGGATTTGATTTTTCGGTTTTGAGTAAGTTTTGGTTCGGATTGAATCTGCAAATTGGAGATGATTAAGAAAAGGAGCGGCGTTAGGGGAAGATATATACAGAGCCATGGCGGGCGAGAAGATGGAAGCGTGTGCGCAAGTGTGAACGCGGTGTATTTGAGAGGCTTTTTGACGGTGACTTGACTTTTCTTTGATTATGATAAAACAAACGAAAGAGAGAAAGAAAGGAAAAAAAGAAAAAGAAGAGAGTACGGTTTTGATATGTTTCTTTCTCTCTCTAGAACTCCTTACATCTCTTTCTCTCTCCTCCGCAGGATCTCTTACGCGGTTGGGTCGACAGTACCTTGAGAATTTGATGGTTTTTGATGTTGATAATAATTAATTATTTATTTTGTTTCTTTCAGAAGAAAAAGCAACACGTTGGATAAATGGAAGGATGTGGAGAAGCTTCGGTTTTCGTTGAGGAGGATTGAGATAGGAAAGAGGGACGGACAAACAAGGAGAGAGAGAAAAAGGAGTAGGAATAATAATTAAATATTATCTGAAAGGCCACGTCAACAATTTGCTAAGCGCTGATATCAGGCTTTTTTAGCTGTTTTGTTGGCGAAATATCTAGGCAGTGTAGTACCCCTTAGTTTTCGCTATTTATGATTTACGCGCTTAAGTTTTTGCGTTTATACCTAACCTTTTTTT
>JAFMPE010143820.1:1922-12487 GCA_024759925.1 Ficus religiosa
TTTATTGTTTTGTATGGAATTATCTTTTTTAAAAACTTTTAATTTATTTATAATTATTATAATTTAGAATAAGTCTTGATTTAGTATATTTATAAGTATTAGACAACATACACGATTTCTCTTCTCTTCTTCTCCATCATTACTTTTATTGTTTTCTTATTCAATTTCTATTAATAAATGGGTTTGAATAAAATTCATCCTAAGGGAAGAGAGTTCGTAATCTACATATAAATATCATAGTAGTCTAAGAATTTGACGATGTGGAACAAATTCAACTTTAAACTCCCTCCTTCACATCATAGAGTGTCATGCAAATGGTCTAGACTCATTATTGTTGCAAAATCTGATTCTGATATCATGACAAATGAGCTTAGGGATAACTTATCTTCAAAAACTAGTTTAGGAGGAAAAAAAAAAAATATGTGTCAGATCTACATATAATACCATAATAATCAAGTAACTTCAACTTCTAAACCACTGAGTGTGGTGGCCTACCAAAAAGTGGTGGGTTTGTGGTAGGAGTCTTAATATGAAGGCTTATTTCTTATCAACAAAATACTTGATATAAAGTGTTCAAATTACGCCCCAACTATTAATACAATCGGCAAGACCGAGATGATGCCCTCCTCCTTGAGTTTAGGATCCACCTATAGGGCTTTTAACAAATAATTTCTGTTAATGTCTGTAGAGCCCCGCCCAAAATTGTTAAATATATATATACACACACTAATGTTGATCCGCTCCTTTTCCGCCTTAAAAATAAATAAATAAGACTTCAACTTCTGACAATGAATTGCCAAGAAGGTTCGCATACCGTATTCGCGCGCGTGCGCGCGTGTGTGTATGTCATTCACAACAAAAAAAAAATATATATATATATATATAAATATATATCATTCTCAGCAAAATATATATCATATCACGCCACAGCTGCCGGAAGGTCGTGTTCATGAACGCGGTAACCTCGTAGTCCTCTTGACCAATAACTCTTTTATTGTTACAAGCTAGTTAGCATATATAATAAAAACAAAATGGTAGCCTAGGGATAAACAATGCCCCCTTGACTATTTTGATCTATATGAAAGTTTCTTCAATATTGATAGATAGAGGGACATAATAAAGATTAAAATAAGAGAAACATATTTTTTATTATTTTTTTATGAAGTTATTTATTCTCTAATAAAATCATGCTCATCTTCTTTGGATTAAACATTGTTGTTTATCAGAAAACCTTGTTGGGATCTGTATTCGGTGAGAAAATCACTCATCGAATATGCTACCAATCAATTTTTACTTCTTATTTTAGTATATGCTTCTAGAGGATTTAAGAATACAAGGAGAGCTCATCAAATTTGTTTGTCTCTAAATTTCAACCTTTAGTCATCCTTGGATAAATACATATTTTTACAGTATTTTGTGGGGTTAAAAGATTTCAATAATATTTTTTTTTTTGTAATGAACAAATCGGCTATTTTTGGTTTGGAGTTTTTTGTTTTTTGTTTTTTTGTTTTTATATGCCTTTGATTTACAGCTCTACTTATTTTAAAGAAGGAATTTTAAGTACCAAATAAATATAGAAAACTAGTTAATTGGATATTGGGATTTCTTTTTGTTTAAGTTTCTGGAATAAGCAATACGAATTCTTGCAAAACGTGAAAGACGACCAGTTCTCTAACATAAAATCATGCAAGTTCTATTCACTAACCTTGATTTTTCTTGTAAAAATTAATGGGGCTCACCATGTGGAGGTGCAAGGACCGAGTGACGGTTGCTGCTGTTAAGATATTAAGATCTGTGCCCTAAGATAGTATATAGTTAATATAGATTTCGGTTGGTTTAACAAGAAATATTTTGTTTCGTGCTATCAATTGTGTCCTGTTTATATTCATATATGTTGATTGTACACAAGCAAAATGTCCTAAACTGTTGACCACTAAATCTTGGAATATTGGACATATAAACTATATTTATATGGAGACATGCAATGTCGAGACAATAGTCTATACGCTTAGACTAGAAATAAACGAGACACTTTATTCATATCAAGACTGTAATGGATCTGCACCCAATTCAAGAGATGCTTATATTGACTATTGGAATGGCGGTTTCTAACCTTTTGAACTCTCATTTCCAAATGCACCTAATCTTGCTAGTATGCTTAAAATCATGTGCTAACAAAACACTTCCATCCATTCTCTTGAACACAAACCTCTCCACCAAAACATAACAACCAAACTTTTTCCACTTTCCTTTCCCCTCAAACTCCTCTGTCCTCTTCACCTTCACTTTCCTCTCATCCTCATCAATTCTCCACCCAACCCTTTCTTGCTCCCATCTCATTCTCTCCGCAACCAACACGCTCAACCCGAGTAATCTCGCCTCTTCTCCTTCGCCATTTTTAGCACTTCTGAACCATATCACCGCGTTGTCAACATGTCCCCAATCACACACAGCTTCCTCTTCATCAACACAAGCCCATTCTCTCTCAACAGGCACATCTACATACACATCTTTCCCATCACCATTCTCGCCATTTTTGCATCCAAAAATCTTATCCCATCTCTGCTCAAGTGTCACCACATAAAACACAGATTTCTTCATCTGTTCCTCCAATTCTCCATCACATTCCTTCACAAAGACAAAAGGGCAGTACCATTTTCCTACCACCACGGTTTCTGAGCTCAAATTTGACTGCGTGAAGTTGAGCTCGGGGAGTCGGCCTCGCAGGGAAGAGTTGAGCCCCGGTGCTTCGTCTTGTTGGCAATGGCGAGGTGATCTCGTGTAGACTTGCCAATATTGTCTCCTGAGGAAAAGAGGAGGAAACCCGTCCGGTGCGACAGACACAGTGGTGAAGCCGTGGTGCTTCTTGTGAATGATCTGAAATTGCTGATAAATGTCCAAAGGATCCAATGGTCTTGGCTTAACATCATTAATATATTTGTTCGAATTACCGTTTCCCATATCCTCTTCCTTAGAACTAGCATTGGTTTCCCTACGTAAGGAAACAGATAGCATAAATAAATAAATAAATCCATGCGCACACACACACACACACACACACACACGCATATATATATATATATATATGCTAGTGTTGAGCTGACAAAGAATCTCAAAGAGTATTCATAGCAGATACTCAAAAAAGAATTACAATTGACTAGTTTGAACTTTCATCATCTTAATTGTAATTAGTATGATGATCGCAGCTTAATTTTTAGTCCTCAATGCTTCAATTTATTAGTCATCAAGTTGGCTAATGCTATATGATAACTACTATCATATCCGGTCAATAGAAAAAATTCAATATGAAATTATAAACACATGGATAGAAAATTGAGCTATTTTAATAGTACTAACCAAAATCAAGTCTTCCTTACTTCCCTTTTCTCATTAAAATCAGCTAAAAGTATCAACCAAGCAATAATTAATATTGAATATTCTAACTGAAGAAGAGAAAAAAATTTCACGTGTTTCGGCCAATGCGTTTTACATCCTTGAACTAGGAATTTAAAGAATTCAATAGTGGAAAGTACTATCAATTGGTTTTGTATAGATAAAAATTGGGACAATGAATGTCTAGATATCATATATTTATGTTTGAATTAAGTTAAATTATAAATGAATCAAATCTCCTAAAATCAGGGAAATAATAAAATGAAACTAATAGAAGGAACCGACAGTACTTATGGGGCGTAGGGTGTGAGGGGGCAGTAGCAGCAACAAGAGGGTGGCATGACAGATGTGGGGGGGGTGGGTGCAAGGATGCAGGGACGACAATCATCAAGAGAGGACACAAGGGCAAAAGGACAGTAATCATCGAAGGAGGGCATAGTGACGGCAATCGTCAGGGAGGGGCACATGGACGGAAATCGAGGAAAGAAACATGGGCATAGGGATGGCCGTCGCCGGGGAGGGCGCACGACCAACTTGACAGCAAACACATGAAAGGTACAACAAGCGTTGAAGGCAAAAGGGCATAAAGGTACGGGGAGGATCGTTGACTTGTTTGAATATAATAGCTTTGAAGCAATGTTAAAACACAAAGAAAATAGTATAGGAGTTAGTTATGAAAGATCAGAGACTATTTGTGTATAATCGCTTTGAAACCATAATAAATATTAAACATAAAAAAAATAAAAAAATAAAAGAGAGAGAGAGAGAGAGAGAGATAGAGAACACAAAAATTTAGCGTGTTGAAATCATATACCGTAATTCACTTTATTTGAATTTGAATTAATTATGAATATATCAAATCTCTTAAATTGCAAATTGTCAATGCCTCAAAACATATACGCATTAATTGTTACATACCCCATATCTTTCCCTTGACGCCGGATCACATAGTAAAGACCAGACGACAAAGGCTGATCAAGCAGAGGAATGAAAACGACATCATCTTTGTCAGTCCTTCTGTGCTCTCCAACACCCCTTGTATAACAAACAGTCAGGTCCTTGTTCTGAGGGAAAGGCAGGCCTATGATTGACCTGTCCTTGCACAACCCGAAACAAGTCGTTGTCTCGCATTCCTCGTCGAAAAGCACCAGATAACCCGAATTCGGACCATGATCATGTGGCTGCAAAGTTAGCAGTTCAGGTGACCTTCTAAGTAATGACAAAGGCCTTGTCACATACATTTTTTTTTTTTTTTAAATCAAGGTCTCTGCTCTTTTGGCTTTTTGGTGTGTTTTTTGTATGTCTGTTTCTTGGCTTAATCTTTAAGTATGTACCAGTTGAAGTTATAAATCATACATGTTCAAAGGAACTATATGTAGATTAAATTAATCCACAAGCACTTGTTTATTCAAAGCAGACTTTGACTCCTTAAATCAACGTTGTTAGGTCAATATCTTTTATCAGTTCTTTTTTTTTTTTTTTTTACCCTCTCAAGTTCTTGTCGTTTTCCACGTTGTCATTGTCTTTTATATGCCTTTTTCCCCAAATAATGCCGTTATTATTACGTTTTGTTGAGGGTAGATTGTGGTTCTCATTTTCATTGTCTTTTCTATGCCTTTTCTCTACCATCCACGTGTCATCTCGAGCCAGTTAAGCAAAGAAATGAAGATCAGGGAATAGCCAGAGGCAAGCCACAACAGACAGAAGACGACATTGATGAAATCATGACTGACTGTGACTCAAACTTCCTAAATTCAATTGTGACTGCACAGGGGTCGACTACTCAAGCCCAGAATTCCAATAATAATCCTTCAAAAAATTACCTTCTCTGAGATTTAAGGGAGGCCAGCTTGATAATGAAGGTTTCTTGATCTTCAAGAATACGAATTCTGCAAGGAAAGAAGATTTGATTCAAACAAGGAAAAGTTGACTCAGTTCGGAAAAGGAAACTCAATTTAGAACAAGTAACCAAGGAACGGAAAACGATAGGAGGCTTATTTACAACCTAGGACGGTTCTTTACATACTCCAAGCTGCCCAAAACATCCTCCATTCTCGGCAATTTTACTTTTATCTCAGAAAGCTTCCTCAAACACTATTACATAGAGGACATAGTTCTCGTATTAAAGTGAACCTCTATAAAATTATGTGTCTTTATCAGCCATTTTTGCTATTTATTTATTTGTTAACTTTTCGGATCAATATCAAATAATACACATATCGATCATAGATCTTTAAACAAATAGAGTTTAGATTTTGTCCGCTGCACGTTTTGTCTTCCTTAATCATTATCATGTTGCCGTTTTCCCAGATTATGTTGTTTATATACGTCGTCATCGTTCTGGATATGGTGTTTTGAAAGTTGAATTGAAAATGCGTGTTTGCAAAAAAAAACTTTTTGAAAAGTTCTGTAATATAGAAAATAGTGTAAAAATTTGAGATGTGTTTGGAAAAAAAAAATACAAAAGAGATCTTGTCTTATTCATCTCATCGGTACAAGCATTTTGACATAAAAATTATCTCATTTTGATTCGAAATGAGAAAGTTATGGACTTTTAAAGTTTGAGTTTTTTGAAAATAGAAGAGAGAGAAAGTTTGATGTAAAGTAAAGATTTTGAAATCCATATAGTGTCTTACCATCTAGAAATGTCGCCTCAAACGGGACCTTAATCTTTTTTATCATTTTCATGTCCTTTTTAAAGTTACGGCCGTTTATCAAATTGTCCTTCCCAAATATATTAATTGTTGACTTTGCTTGTGTTTGGTTTGCTGATTGTAGATGAAATTTTTAAGTTAGAGTTTGTTAACTTTTCAAAAATTAGTTATTATTTTTGTTGACTTTTCAGAAAAAGATAAAAATTAAGATGAAAAAGTACAGTTTAGTTGGAGTTAAGTTGAAATGCCAAACAAAGCCTTAGACATGATCCATAAATAATGGAAATAAAAATAGATTAATGAAAAAAAAAGAAAAAGAAAAAGAAAAAAAGAAAAGAAAAGTATTTGTAGTTCAAGAGTGGCTCTCTCCAGCAATAAAAAAAAAATTTGAGAGGGATTTTTTTCCATACACTTGGTGAAGTGGTCATAATCTTATGCTTTGTTTGGATCACACATTCAATTCTGATATAATGTAAAATACTCATTTAGTGTTTTAATATATTGTATTGAGGTTTTAGCATTGTTGCCCTCTGAACTTGTTGTCCTTTGACAAATTGCTCCTCGATCTTTTAATTTTGATAATTAACCCTCCATACTTGCTTAAATGTTGCAATCAACTCCATTTCACAAACGGATTTTAAAGTTCTCGTTATCACATGTGATCCTTACATCTTGGTATTTGAAGGGGCAAAAGCAGGATTTCACGTCTTCTATATTAATTTTGAAGGAAAATTAGATTTGATGACTTTTTTTAGTCACTTAATCTAAAAGATAACCAAGCTTTTTTTATTTAGCAAATAACTGTTAGTCATTTCTTCAGATTTAGTCAATCAATCATTGACTACAAAAGTTGGTGATCTATGTTATGGTTAATCAGGTAATCAATCACTGATTGATCAAATTAACAATATTATGTAATTAATTATTGATTAACTATTTAAAAAATTTTATTATCATTTTACAAAAAAAGGACCTTTAAACTGATTTTAAAAACTTCAGCTATTTGTTAAAAAAAAAAAAAAAGACTCTTTAGCTATGAAGCTCAAAAAAAAAAAAAAATATATATATATATATATATAGACATATATTTTGCATTATTTCTTTCTCTTGCTTAAATGCTCGCATTTAGCCCCAAATGGAGAACCAGCGCAACAAATACGAATGATATATTAAATACACATGAAACCAAGAAAATGCACACTGAAATTTGTCCCTCCATCAAAAAGAAAATCCTATTTTCGTTTCTAATATTGCAAAATCCATTGTCCCCAAACCATAAAATTACTACCCTAAAAAAAACAAAACAAAACAGAGCATATAAAAAAGTATAGTATATGGGCGGAAGTTTTGCCATCCCCAACGTTTCAACGTCGTCTAGCATCATCAATCGTTCTCTCCGTCCTCACCAAAAAGCTCACCCACTCACGCGAAATCGGTCTTCATCCCTGTGTCAAGCAAACAGAGCTTCTCTTCATTGCTGAAGACGAGATGACCAAATGGCTTTTTCATATTCCTTTTTGTTAACTTGAATCATGTGGCAATCACATGACCATCCAACATACTGCAATTGCCCCTTCATATACCCACGTATGAGGCGCACCTGTGCTTTTCCGTGAGCATTTTAACTGCCCTTTGTGAAATAGGGTTGATTGCAACACTTAAGCAAGTATGGTGGGTTAATTGTCGAAATTAAATCTCTACTTTTACCAACCACATCTCTCTCTCTCCAACACACGTTAAAATTATTATTCAAATGTAAATAATCCAAACGCACGTTCTATTTGAATATATTGATTAAAGAGGACTTCTAAACAAACATGTATGAGAATACATCAATTACATTTGAATGTTATACTAAGTGAAAATGTGATCTAATCAAACCATTTGTACTACGGGATCGCACCCGTGAACATTATCACAATACAAATACTCGACAGCTCAATTTTTGAATAGAAGTTAAAAGGACAAATGCACAAATTGAAGGAAACCATATAGGCCAGAACTCATTACAACCAAACAAACAAGCATCAAATAACTAGGAAGTTGGAAGTATTTTCTGAACTGTTGATTCCAAGAATTCTCATTCCCAAATGCACCTAATTTGGCTAGTATGCTTAAAATCATGTGCCAATAAAACACTTCCATCCATTCTCTTGAAAACAAACCTCTCCACCAAAACATAACAACCAAACTTTCTCCATTCTCCATTCCCTTCATACTCCTCTGTCCTCTTCACCTTCACTTGCCTCTGAAGCTCATCATTTCTCCACCCTACTCTTTCTTGTTCCCATCTCATTCTCTCCGCAACCAACACGCTCAACCCGAGTAATCTCGAATCTCCTCCTCCGCCATTTTTAGCACGTCTGAACCATATCACCCCATTGTCAACATGTCCCCACTCACACACAGCTTCCTCTTCATCAGCGCTCGCCTTTTCTCTCTCAACAAGCACATCTACATGCACAACTTTCCCTTCACTATTCTCACCGTTTTCGCATCCAAAAATTTTCTCCCATCTCTGCTCAAGTTTCACCTCATAAAACATGGATTTCTTCATCTGCTCCTTAAGTTTTCCAAAACCTTCCTTCACAAAGACAAAAGGGCAGTACCATCTTCCTACCGCCACTGTTTCTGAGCTCGAGTTTGATGGTGAGAAGTTGAGCTCGGGGAGCCGGGCCCGCAGGGAAGAGATGAGCCCCAGTGCTTCGAATAGTTCGTAATGGCGGGGTGGTTCCATGAAAACTTGCCAGTATTTTCTCCTCAGGAAAAGAGGAGGAAGCCCGTCCTCTACAACGGACACGGCAGTGAAGCCTCGGTCCTTCTTGTGATTGATCTGAACTTGCTGATAAATGTCTGAAGGATCCAGTGGTCTTGGCTTAACATCATTAACAAATGTGCAACAAAAACATGTTTCCATGTCCTCTTCCTTTGAACTGACACTGGCTTCCCTGTTTAAGGAAACAGAGTGTGTATCCACATGTCAATATATATGTACACACACATACACACACACATATGTAGGGTAAAAGGATGATTAGAGTTTAAAGAATCTCAAAGAGTAGCTAGAGAAAAATAAAATAAAATTCACTGCAGGTTTTGATATTATTAATTGGAATTAGTATGACAACAACATATTAGTTTTTACTTGGTCCTCAATGTTTAAATTTATTGTTCAATAATTTGGCTAGCACCATTATCTTATCATCTCACTAGAAAACATTGATCTAGGTATAATTATAATTAACACATGTATAGAAAATTGGGTTATTCTAAAGATTTGGCCAAAGTATAAGTAAATAATATTACGACCAATGACTAAACTAAAACAAGTCTTCCTTACATCCCTTTTATCACTAAAATCAGTTAAAAGTAGGGACTGATTAGAGGGTGAAACATCAACTTTGTAAATTTTTTTTTTTAAAAAAAAAAAACCAATTTTTTCTGAATTAATTAGATGAACGATAATTAATGCCTCAAAAAATTACCCTTTATGTTTCCCTCTACGCTGGATCACATAGTATTGATGGGACGACAGAGGCTGATCAAGCACAGGAATGAAAACAACAAAATCGTCGTTCTCATCTTCGCGAACGGTGAGATCTTTGTTCTGCGGAAAAGGCAGGCCACTGATTTCCGTATCGTTGCACGCCCCGAAACAAGTTGTCGTCTCGCATTCGTCGTCGAAAAGCACCAGATAACCGGAATTCGGACCATGATGATCTTGTGGCTGCGATGTGAGCAGCTCAGGTGACCTTCTAAGCAACGACAGAGGCCTTGTCACATACATTTTCTTTCCTGTTTTTTTTTTTTTTTTTTTTTTTTTTTTTAATTTTTGGGTGTATAGTTAAATGTGTCTCTGTTTGTTTGTTAATCAT
Organism: Ficus religiosa; assembly: GCA_024759925.1. Taxonomy (NCBI): domain Eukaryota; kingdom Viridiplantae; phylum Streptophyta; class Magnoliopsida; order Rosales; family Moraceae; genus Ficus; species Ficus religiosa. Next base: position 11,845 of record JAFMPE010143820.1, read on the forward strand.
TCATGTGTATATGTAGAAGAAAGAAGAAGAATGGATGTAAAAGATGTTTACACGTATTGAAAGGACAGAAATAATTTTTTTATTAGAATAATAATAATAATAACGAACCGCTAAATATTAGAAAATTTACTATTTAGATTAGGGAAAACATACTATTATCTTTATTAGGAATTTTTAATTTTTTATAATTATTGTAATTTATAATAAATCTTGATTTTAGTGGATTTGTAAGTATTAGACAATTTACCTGATTTTGTACTTGTAAACTTATATTTATATGAGAACTCATTTATAGTACTTCTCATTAATGAATTCTTTATTCGTAGTCTGTGGTTACAAACACATCCACGTAAAATATCCTCATGTTCTCTTCTCTTTTCTTCTTCTCTATTTCTATTAATAAATGGGTTTGCATAGAATTCATCCAAAGAGAAGAAAGTGTGCAATCTATACAGTCTAATAATTAACGATGTGGAATAAATTCAACTTCGAACTCCCTCGTTCACATGTAGAGTGTCATGCAAATAGATAGGGTCTAAATTAGACTAAACTATAAACGCTTGTAAAAGTCTGATTCTGATACTGTTATAAATGAATTTAGGTAGAACTTATCTTTAAAAACTAGTTTAAGAGGGAAAAAAAA
>JAFMPE010143821.1:0-21542 GCA_024759925.1 Ficus religiosa
AACGTAATAAAAACCCTTAACGGCTTTTTCATAGATATCTTAACGATTCGTATGAATTTCTTAATTCATAAGAGTTCGTTATGTTACATGAAAAACTTGGTGTTACACTGTTCTCTGATGATTTCTTTATCATCTTTCTCCTCTTCCTTTTCCTTCTCCGGGTCAGGCATGGTCTCCTCCTTTATTTCAGCAAATGGATCACATTTGACCTTCGCTTCTCCCATATTACCTTCTGAATGGTCTTTAATATTTTCTTGTGTGGTTTCACAGCATGTCATAATAAATACAACTTTGTATATGTGGAAGACAAAAATGATCATCTACATATAGGTAGACTCCATTTTAAAATACAGGATTACTTTATTCTTCTCGTCCTTGACACCTTCATTAGAAACAATAACCTTATCACCAGTTAGGAACTCCATGGCTGCTTGCACACCCATGTCCGCGACGGCACCGAGTCAGAGTAGATGATCACATCATCTTGCGATCCGGCGGTAATGTCAGGGGAGGTAGTCTTCAAGCATCCGACTTAGCCGTCTGAACATTAATTTTCTGGGACATGATGCGCCGTGTGTGCCTGTCCCTGTCCCTTCTCAATCATGTTGGCGGAAAACATTTTTAGGACCCTTCTCAAGAGTTTGTTGGACTTCTTCTGTCCCTTTTTAAGGTCCTCTAACTTTTTGTTCATTGAGGCACCTGTCTTCGGATCTCTTTTTGAAACCTCCGCCACTCGGAGTTTGTATCGAAGCTCGGTCGGGGGACAGAAGTCTTGGGAGGTGCTAATTGAGGCACAACCTTTGGGTTCTTTAAATATAGGCATGCAACCCATGGGTTCTTCAACTCTTCTTCGGTTGGCATGATCTCAAAACACTTAGGTTGCACACATTTGATATTAATAACAACAATTAGTAGGAATGACCACCTGGTCATTATATATGACCAACATTCGTAAACACTGTAGCATGTGTATGGTCATTACAAGAATGACCACACTGTCATTACATAGATGACCAAGCCGCGTATTAGTAAATGACCACTCGGTCATTACTGTTATGACCATCCGGTCATTATGTTGATGACGAACAATTGTAATTGACACTGCTTACAAAGATATATAGAAATTACCTGATTTTCGCCAATTGCGGCAAAAGCAGCCATAACATTATCAAACTTGACATTTTCAGTGGTGGTCCACGACATTATATGCGGAATGGCACGATCGTACTTGGTGGTGAATTTGGATGCTATTGATGGAAGGGTCTTATATGCCCAAACGAGTAAGGCATGCGGAAAGCCCGTAATACTGTAATAGACTTTGTAAGGCTTTTTTAACGGTCTTCTTTTCGAAGACATCCTGTTTTCAACTATATTACATATTGCAGCCCGGGTTGCCTCCCATGAGAGCACTCCCCAAGGAAAATCATTAAAATCATCCAAGTTCTCGGCCAGGGAAAAAAACTTCGGGTCTATCTTAACAGAGTTTGCATTTGATAAAGGAATACAAAATATAATGTATATAAGGCTAAGCTTGACAGCGTCATCGTCGTTGTCATAGTTTGCATTCGACATTTGCAGCTCCAAATTTTCTCTCGACATACCCCTCAACGTCAGAAAATATCTTGTCATTAATCGGCTTTCGACCACGGGGAGATGAGTAGACCCTACATATTTCATGCCAGGTATTAGGCAAAACTCATTGATGGAAAATTTGCCCAGGTCTTCACCAAGCTTAAACCATAGAGCATCACCCATTTCTGAGTGATCCGTCAGTTGCATTATAATTTTGTGGAAGACCTGCCCAGCCCAACCAAGAGTATTTAAATTGATAAAGTGTTAGATGCATGGTTGATGTATGACGGCCTCGTACTGTCGGGGAGACAACCACTGTCTCAACTTATTACATGTCTCCGTTATGTTAATGAAAGTATTTATTTTCGCCCGAGTAATTTCACTATCCTGTACGAGTCAAACGTATTGACCCTACACTAATGGTAACATAAAAGAGTAATTATATTTATGACCGTCAAGTAATAATACAAATTACCTGGCATGAAATCACAGAAATAGAAAATTGACAAATTGATCACCATCAAGTAAACATAAAAATGACCAAGTCATAATGAAAATGACCACAACTTAAAACTGAGTAATTATTGTTATGACCAACAAGTTATGATGAAAATGACCAGCCAGAAATAATATAAAACTGAGTAATTATTATTGTGACCAATAAGTCATAATGAAAATGATCATTCGGAAATAACATAAAACTGAGTAATTATTATTGTGACCAACAAATCATAATGAAAATGACCATCTGGAAATACTATAAAACTGACTAAATATTATTGTGACCAACAAGTCATCATGAAAATGACCAGCCGAAAATAACTTAAAACTGAATAATTAGTATTATAACCAGAAAGTCATTACAAAAATGACCATTAAGAAATTTATTGGATGATCACAAAATAAATAACCAGCCACTGATATCACCTACAATTAAACGAACATCAACGAAAACCCAATTATTTATATAAACCAAAACACTAAATTTTACAAACGGATGGTTTATGGTACAAAATCAGATAAAAATACTAACTTTATGTATTTGAAGCAAAAAATTTTCAACAAATCAATTATAAAGGTGGAATCTCATCAAAAGCACAAATAAAAATGAAAACTTTTTTTAACATAATCAATAAAAACTACACATTCTTACTGAAAAATATTAAAAATGTAAATTTTTTAAACATAAAAACAAAAATCAACTTATTTGCCTCTTTAGCTTTCGATATCTTATCTTCTACAGCACTAATCAACTTCTTTAAATCATTTACTTCGATTTTCCCCTGCTTTCTCTTTAACCCTGCATCGGACACCATTCTCTCCATCACTGGTGCTGGTTCTTTAGAACTTTCCTCGGCCGATGGACTTTTATATTCCGAAGCCGTTATTCGGACAAACCTTTTGGGAGTTGTGTTTTTCTCAGATATTTTCATGGGCGTCGACATAGGTACTTTTTAAAGATTCTCCGACGTTAACAGACATCCAAGCAGTTTATACAAGGCGTTCGTGGTGGTTTAGGACAGTTTCCGAGTGGTTATGGAGCGGTAGCTACCTGTTGCAACGCTTTCTCTCTCTAGAATCGAAGTTTCTTTCTCTAAAACACTGTAGAAGCTAGTTTGAAATTTTTTTTAGGGTATTCGAGGGAGAGTGACTTTTGGGCGGGTGGGAGATGAGGGTAAATCTGGAATTTGGCATATATTAAATGCGATTGGGTTTCATAAATGACTGTTGGTATTCTTACAGGAACGTTTATTTACATAATGACCACCTGGTCAATTTTATTGTGACCTCTGTAAATGGTCAATTTTTACATTTAACAGTTGGCACAGAGGTCACAATGAAATTGACCAGGTGGTCATTATGAAACTGACCGTCCCTGTAAAATTACCAAATGTTAGGCGAATTCCTTATTTATTTATTTATTTATTTATTTTTACGCTTTACACACAAAGTATATTAACTCTTATGTATATTTTAGAACACCTGTTGTTCCATCACATTGTTGTTTTATTTTTGTCAAACCGTAGGCACAGAGGTCACAATTGTTATGATCAAATGGTCATTATGAAATTGACCGTTCTTGTAAAATGGCCAACATGTCATAATGAAAATGACTATCCGGAAATAACATAAAATTGAGTAACTATTATTGTGACCAACAAGTCATAATGAAAATGATCATCCAGAAATATTAAAACTTAGTAATTATTGTTATGACCAACAAGTCATAATGAAAATGACCATCCGAAAATAACTTAAAACTGAGTAATTATTATTCTGACCAACAAGTCATAATGAAAATGATCATCGGGAAATAACATAAAACTAGGTCATTATTATTATGACCAACAAGTTATAATGAAAATGACCACAACTTAAAGCTGAGTAAATATTGTTATGACCAACAAGTCATAATGAAAATGACCATCCGAAAATAACATAAAACTGAGTAATTATTATTATAACGAACAAGTCATAATAAAAATGACTGTCGAGAAATAACATAAAACTGAATAATTATTATTGTGACCAACAAGTCATAATGAAAATGACCACAACTTAAAACTGAATAATTATTGTTATGACCAATAAGTCATAATGAAAATGACCATCCGAAAATAACTTTAAATTGAGTAATTATTATTATGACCAGAGAGTCATTACAAAAATGACAATTACAAAAATTACAGGACAATCACAAAATAAATAAACCAGCCACCGATATCACCTACAGTTAAACAAACATCAACGAAAACCCAAATATTTATATAAACCAAAACACTAAATTTTATAAACGGATGGTTTATGTTACAAAATCAAATAAAAATACTAACTTTATGTATTTTAAGTAAACATTCGGGAGTAATGTTTTTCACAGTGTCAATTTTGTGGGTTTCAACATAGGTAGTTTTTGAAGATTTTCCGACATTCATAGACTTCCAAGCGGTTTATAGAGGGCTTTCGTGGTGGTTTCAAACGGTTTCCGAGCGGTTCCGGCCGGTTGCAACTCTTTCTCTCTCTAGATTTCAGTTTCTCTCTCTGCAACACTATAGATGCTGATTTGAAAATTTTTTTGGGGCATGTGAGGGAGAGGGATATTTGGGTTGGTGGGAGATGAGGGTAAACCTAGAAATTAACATACATTAAATGCTGCCGGACCCCACATATCGGGGACAAAAATGACATGGCAGTGCCAGAAATGAAAGGAAAAAAAAAGTAGTGTTGTTTTTAATATAATTTATCCAAGGGGTGCTATTTATGAAATTAACCCTAAAAATTCTTGTGGCTGCCGGCTACACAACTATGACTATATCCCCTTATGTTTGTTTGTTTTTCTTCTAAATAAAAAATAATTTCAATTGTTAGACTAATAAGTTATCGATGATTTGAACAAAAATGAGATTGTTCATGTTTTTTCTACTCGCTGTGTGATATTTATGCTATGTTTGGCTTTCAGATTGAAATATAAAGTTCATCTTTATTTTCTTCTTTTTTTTAAAAGTCAACAAAAATTATAATAAGTTTTTGAAAAATCAACCAATTTTAACCTAAAAATTCAATTTCAAACCTAAACACAAAGTTTAAGCATAGAAACGTTAAACACATACTAGTGCAATTGCTAACAATAAAATTGTCATATTTATTTGATCATCCAACAAGACAAAAAAAAAAAAAAAAAAAGCCATAGATGTAGAATACTTGTGTTTAAAACATAAATTTGAAAAGTTGTTTTCAAAAATATTCTCATTCAAATTACTGGAACTGTTTTAGAAGCTTTCTAAAGGACAAAAAATTTTCAATCCTATATTCCAAATGTAGGCTAAGGAAAGTGAAAATAACAAGGTTATCAACTCCAGAAAACACAAAAGGTGGAAATCACACTAATGAGACCAACACCCTACTACTACAATTTACCTCTTTAGCAATGGCATTTGTCGTCACTAATAAATGATAATTTACGATGATATATCGTCGCTAAAACTGTTAGTCATTTTTTTTTAAATTGTCATAGTAATTAGTTATTGCAACAATTCGTCACCGCTTAAAATAACTAATTAATAATTAATTTTTTCTGATTATACTAGAAATCTTATAATATAATCATTCGAACTTGGTCTAATTGGATTTATTGGATTATTTCATTGATGGTGTTGGATCAGAGCTCCTTTTTGAATCTTTGCTAGTAATTCTACTATTATTAGTGAAGAATAATTGAATAATTCCTTCACCATCGCAAAACGAAAAAAATTATATCTTCTGTATTTGCAACGATGTCATCGTCGCAAACAATCATTTGCTCGTCAAATAATGAATGGCAAGAGTTTTTTGAGTCATAGATGCCATTTGTGACAATAATTTCGTCGCAAATAATTTCGTGCATTACAGCTCGCAACATCTATAAATTAATTTATTGGGAATCTATTTGCAATGACTATGTTGTCGTAAATACTTAAGAATTTCAATTTATTTGTGACAAAAAAGGCGGTCAAAATGGAGGTGTCCGAATTATTATTTGTGATCACATGTGACAATTGTCATCACAAATAATGCTTTGGAAATCTTCCCTAAATTTAAGGCGGTTTTTAAAAAAAAAAAATTGGAAATTTTGAAAGTATTTGCGACAACATTTCATCACAAATACTCGAGCATCGAGAAGCTTCTTAATAAATTCTACAAAGACGACACCAATTCAGAGATTATTTGCAACAACAATTAAGATTATTAGTGATGACGTGTTGTTGCAAATAAAAATGGGTATAGCCCATATCAGACATCATTCTTCTTCATTTTTTCCCTCTCCCCCTTCAATTCTCTCCCTCTCTTTCTCCAATTCTTGCCCTCTACCTCTCTAATTCTCTCCCTCTTTCCCACATTTTGCCCCAAAAAACTCCAAATCTCTCCGTCCCCCTCTACAAAAAAGGGGTGTTGTGTGATGAGTGACACAATACTTAAATTGCAATACTGGATGGGATAAGGCCTTTTCCTGTATGTAGGATTGGAGTAAGGGTAGTGATGAATAGATAATATAATTCATGGTCTTTCCAACTATGAAAAAAAGAATATGAAATTGATGAGGACATCGAGACTCAAAGGAATTCTCATGAACCAATTCAAGTTCCAATTGATCCGGTGACGAGAGCTCGAGCTAAAAGATTCAAAGAAGAGCTAAATAACTTAGTTCGGAGAGTTCTACAACAAGAGGAAAGTGTGTTCACCACAAATGGTGAACAAAGATTGATTTTACTCATCAAATTTGACCTGGAAGAGAGACAAGACTAATGGACGTTTTTATCTTCCAAGGCTGAAGTGGACATTATTTTCCAACAAAGAATCAAGTTAAGATCACGTTTTCAAGTTTCAAGACGTTCAAGATTCAAAAGAAAATTCAAGATTTGATTTCTTTGTAATTCTATTTGAGTTTTAAAGTTCTAGTTTAAAATTTGAATTTAGGGACCTTTTTAATTCCGAATTTAATTAGATAAATCTGATTTTTTAAGTTTTTTTTTTGTTATGTTTATCCTTAGGGGTAGATTAGAAATTTTACAAGTGTAAATTCAACTATATAAGGACTGACTTATCAGATTATGGATATAGAAGATTTTGATGTTTATTCATATTGTGAGTTATTCTTCTTGAGTTCTTGAAGAAACTTATCTGAACTTATTAAGAATTCCTTGTGGCGTTCAAATCGACTTATCAAACGGACTTCCATAACCGTTTGTGGCGTCCTCACCATACCAAGGTTCTTGCTTCGCTAAGTAATGGGTCGCGGTTTTCATCAAACTTGAAAGATCTTGGGCTATTGTTTCTATATTTGGTATCAGGTTTCATTACGTTGTTAGCATGGTTCGTATCAGTTGGTATCAGAGCCTAGGTTCCTCCGGTTTGTCTATCCTTATCTCGTTTTTTTTTTCTTTTCTTTTCTTCTAATTCGTTCTGAAATTGAAAAACAAAACAAAACAAAACAAAACAAAAAAAAAAACAAAATCGTTCAAAAAAAAATTTTAGAAAAAAAAAAATCGTCCTAAAAAAAAAAAAATTTCTGCTGCAGTAAAAAATATATATATATATATATATCTGTTTTTTCTTTCCTTATATAAGTGAAGTGATATTATTGTTTGATTCAGAGTTAGATTACTTGCTTTGAGATTGAGTTCTTTTAGGATGTAGAAAACTTAATCCAATTCCCACAAGGTTTACAAATCCTAGAAACTTGAAATAGGATCTGGTGGTTTCAAAATTTGACATTCTTATTTCTTGATATTTCTCCTTGTTTCTGTACAATCAAAGAAAAGAATCCAAAAAAAAAAAAAAAAAAGAAACGAAATTGTGTTAATTCTGTTTCTTCCATCCTAGAGCCCTATTTTATCATAACCCACGTCTGAGAATAAAAAATAAAATAAAATAAATAAATAAAATTTCAGAAACCGTGACAAATTTGATCTGTTTGGTTTGCTTTTCGTTTTGATTTACTGCTTGAATTTCTTCAATTCTTGTTCGATTAGTTTTGAAAGAACTAAAAGAAGAATAGTAGTGGGAAAAAAAAAGAAAAAGAAAGATAAGAGTGGTGAGCATATTAGAGAGTAAAAGCCAATTAACTTGAGTGAAACACGAGTGGATTTGAGTAAATTAATTCTTCAAGTGAAACACGTGAGGGAGTGTGGTGAGGTCCTTTTCGTTATACTGTTCTAACCTTGTTTGCAGATTTCAATCATGTCGCAAGATCAAGAAAAGAACACAAACGAAGAGCTTTCACCAACCAATCTTCCAAACCTGCAAATGCAAGCGTTATTGGGGGAGATGAGACGGATGATGAGGGTGGAGTTGGAGCATATACATGACAGGTTGGATAGGGTAGAAGAAGGAACACAATGGGGATAGTTGCCATTTGCTCCAAACGCTCCAAGAAGGCACCGATTGCACCAACAGGAAGTTGAGGATTTGGGCGAATTTAAAGGGGACGATTTAGAGGAGGAATTTGATAGGATGTCAACGGGCAGCCGTAGGAGATACGGTAGGGATAGAGAAGCTAGGAATTTGGTAGACAATAACTTGGGAAGTATCAAGATGAAAATTCCTGCGTTTCAAGGAAAAAGTGATCCTGAAGCATACCTCGAGTGGGAAAAGAAGATAGAGCTAGTTTTCGATTGCCATAATTACTACGAACTAAAGAAGGTAAAACTTGCTGCAATTGAATTTACTGATTATGCTATTATATGGTGGGATCAGTTGTGCATTAATAAGAGACGGAGTGGAGAACGTCCTATAGAAACTTGGGATGAGATGAAGAGAGTGATGAGATGACGATTTGTGTCGAGTCACTACTACCGGGATCTCTACTTAAAGCTGCAAGGTCTCCATCAAGGCAATAAGAGTGTTGATGAATATTATAAAGAGATGGAGATGGTGATGATTAAAGCTAATGTGGAGGAGGATCGGGAGGCGACAATGGCTAGATTTTTGAATGGTTTAAACCGAGAGATTGCGAACACCATCGAGCTGCACCATTATGTGGAATTGGAGGATTTGGTGCATATGGCAATCAAGGTTGAGAAGCAACTCAAGAGAGGTGGAACACGAGCAAGACCATTCGCACAAAATTCGGGCACAGCACCTTGGAGGTCAAACTACCCAAAGAAAGAGGAAAACCAGTCCACGTCCAAGGCCAAACTTGAGCCCAAACTAGCCACCATTACTACTGCCTCTCAAGGTAAATCAGCCCTTACTTCGACTCATAATAGTGAGATTAAGTGTTTCAAATGTCAGGGGAGAGGGCACATAGCAAGCCAATGTCCAAATAAGCGAGTTATGGTGATCCAGGAAAATGGTGAAATTGAATCCGAGGATGAAGTTGCTCTAGAGGATATGCCACCATTGGAGGATGCCCCAATTGGGGATGAGGAGTTTGAGGCAGATCAGGGTGAGATGCTTGGACTAATTGCACAACGAGCCTTGAGTTTGCAAGCCAAAGAAGAGGAAGAAAAAGTACAGCAGGAGAATATCTTTCACACTCGTTGTCACGTGAAAGACAAGGTATGTAGTGTTATAATCGATGGCGGTAGTTGCACTAATGTCGCTAGTACTTCCATGGTTGAAAAGCTAGGGCTCACAACACTTAATCACCCTCGTCCATATAAGCTACAATGGATGAACGATAGTGGTGAAGCGAGGGTTACAAAGCAAGTTCTTATACCGTTTTGTATTGGAAAGTATGAGGATGAGGTATTGTGCGATGTGGTACCAATGCAAGCTGGACATCTTCTCTTAGGAAGACCGTGGCAATTTGACGGACGTGTGCAACATGATGGCTTCACCAACAAATACTCATTCACACACAATCAACGGACAATCACTCTAGTTCCGATGACACCAAAACAAGTTTATGATGATCAAGTGAGGTTGCAAAAATTGAGTGATCAAAAGAACTTAAGTGAGCAAAAGAATGAGAGTAAAAAGAGGTGTGAGTCTGAGCATAGTGAAAGTGAGGGAAAAGAGAGAAAACAAAGAAATTTCTATACAAAAACAAGTGAGGTTAAGCGAGCATTGATTTCAAAACGGCCGATGATTGTACTCATGTACAAGGAGGCTCTTTTAAACACTAACCAACTTGACTCTTCGTTGCCTAGTGCTATTGTTTCTCTCTTGCAGGAGTTCGAGGATGTGTTCCCCGAAGAGGTGCCTCTTGGTTTACCACTTATTCGAGGCATTGAACACCAAATCGATTTTGTTCCCGGTGCATCAATTCCAAACCGACCAGCATATAGGAGTAACCCAGAGGAGACTAAGGAGCTTTAAAGGCAAGTCGAAGAATTGTTAGAGAAAGGCTATGTGAGAGAAAGCATAAGCCCTTGCGCAGTTCCGGTAATTTTAGTGCCTAAGAAGGATGGGACATGGAGAATGTGTGTTGATTGTCGCACCATCAACAACATAACGGCAAAGTATCGACACCCTATCCCTCGCTTAGATGATATGTTAGATGAGCTGTACGGTTCTTGTGTGTTTTCTAAAATTGATCTGAAGAGTGGGTATCATCAAATACGAATGAAAGAAGGAGACGAATGGAAGACAACATTTAAAAATAAATATGGGTTGTATGAGTGGTTAGTTATGCCATTCGGGTTAACAATGCACCTAGTACTTTCATGCGCTTAATGAATCATGTTTTGCGTTCATTCATTGGTAAATTTGTTGTTGTTTACTTTGATGATATTCTAATTTATAGCAAGAGTTTGCATGATCATGTCTCACATTTGAATTCAGTATTGGATGTGCTTAGAAAGGAGAAGTTATATGCTAACCTTAAAAAGTGTACTTTCTGCACTGATAAGCTTGTTTTCCTAGGTTTTGTTGTGAGTGCAAAAGGTATTGAGGTTGATGAAGAGAAGATCATAGCCATCCAAGAATGGCCGGCCCCCTCCAGTACAGGAGGTTCGTGAAAGATTTTAGCACCATCATTGCACCGCTTACTGAAGTTATATGCGTTCAAATGGGGTGAAGAACAAGAGAAAGCATTTGAGCTTATTAAACACAAACTTACTCACGCTCCTTTACTTGCTTTACCTAACTTTTCTAAGACGTTCGAAATAGAATGTGATGCTTCTGGTGTAGGTATAGGTGCCGTTCTTATGTAGGAAGCAAGACCACTTGCGTACTTTAGTGAGAAGCTAAATGGGGCTGCACTTAAGTATCCCACTTATGACAAAGAGTTGTATGCATTGGTTCGAACTTTAGAGACATGGCAACACTACTTGTGGCTGAAGGAGTTTGTGATTCATACGGATCATGAATCCTTAAAACATTTGAAAGGGCAACATAAACTGAACAAGAGACATGCTCGATGGGTTGAGTTCATTGAGACTTTTCCTTGTGTCATTCGGTATAAACAAGGTAAAGAAAATGTGGTTGCGGATGCACTTTCACATAGGTATACCTTAATCTCTACTCTTGATGCGAAGTTTCTTGGATTTGAGCACATTAAAGAACTTTATCATGATGACCACGACTTTAGAGAGGTTTATAGTGCTTGTGAAAAATCAGCTGAGGATAAATTCTATAGGCATGAGGGTTTCTTGTTTAGAGAGAATAAGTTGTGTGTGCCTAATTGTTCAATAAGAGACTTGTTAGTTCGGGAATCCCATGGTGGAGGGTTAATGGGACACTTTGGAGTCACTAAAACTCTAGCTATGTTGCAGGAGCACTTCTTTTGGCCACACATGAAACGGGATGTTGAGAGAATTTGTGGTAGATGTGTCACTTGTAGGCAAGCTAAATCGAAGGTTCAGCCGAATGGTCTATACACACCCCTACCTATTTCGAGTGCACCTTGGATTGATATTTCAATTGGACTTTGTTTAGGGTTTACCTAGGAGTAGGTATGGGAGGGATTCAATCTTTGTGGTTGTAGTTCGGTTTTCTACGATGGCTCATTTTATCCCTTGTCATAAAACTGACGATGCCTCTCATGTGGCAGATTTGTTCTTTAGGGAGATTGTGAGGTTACATGGTATGACTAGGACAATCATGTCAGATCGGGATACTAAGTTCTTAAGTTACTTTTGGAAGATATTATGGGGAAAACTAGGAACGAAACTTTTGTTTTCTACGACTTGTCGTCCTCAAACCGATGGTCAAACAGAAGTAGTTAATAGGACTCTATCCACTTTGTTGAGGGCTATCATTAGTAAGAACATTAAGATTTGGGAAGAATGTTTACCACATGTTGAGTTCGCTTATAATCGTACGATTCATTCTGCTACTAAGTTCTCACCATTTGAAATTGTTTACGGTTTTAATCTTTTAACTCCGTTAGATTTATCACCTTTACATGTTTCTGAGCATTTGAACTTAGATGGTAAGAAGAAGGCAGAATTTGTGAAGCAACTTCATGAGAGAGCACGGCTCAATGTAGAGAGGAGAACTAAACAATGCATCAAGCAAGCTAACAAGGGACGTCACAAGCTGGTTTTTGAACCTGGGGATTGGGTGTGGTTGCACATGAGGAAAGAAAGATTTCCAGCGCAAAGACGTTCTAAGTTATTGCCTCGAGGAGATGGTTCTTTTCAAGTGTTAGAACGGATCAATGACAACGCCTACAGACTTTTTTTACGTGGTGAGTACAATGTTAATGCTACTTTCAATGTCACTGACTTGAGTCATTTTGATGTAGGTGATGATTTGAGGACAAATCCTTCTCAAGAGGGGGGAATGATGAGGACATCGAGACTCAAAGGAATTCTCATGAACCAATTCAAGTTCCAATTGGTCCGGTGACGAGAGTTCGAGCTAAAAGATTCAAAGAAAAGCTAAATAACTTAGTTCGGAGAGTTCTACAACAAGAGGAAAGTGTGTTCACCACAAATGGTGAACAAAGATTGATTTTACTCATCAAATTTGACCTGGAAGAGAGACAAGACTAATGGACGTTTTTATCTTCCAAGGCTGAAGTGGACATTATTTTCCAACAAAGAATCAAGTTAAGATCACGTTTTCAAGTTTCAAGACGTTCAAGATTCAAAAGAAAATTCAAGATTTGATTTCTTTGTAATTCTATTTGAGTTTTAAAGTTCTAGTTTAAAATTTGAATTTAGGGACCTTTTTAATTCCGAATTTATTTAGATTAATCTGATTTTTTGAGGTTTTTTTTGTTATGTTTATCCTTAGGGGTAGATTAGGAATTTTACAAGTGTAAATTCAGCTATATAAGGGCTGACTTTCCAGATTATGGATATAGAAGATTTTGATGTTTATTTATATTGTGAGTTATTCTTCTTGAGTTCTTGAAGAAACTTATCCGAATTTATCAAGGATTCCTTGTGATGTTCAAATCGACTTATTAAACGGACTTCCATAGCCGTTTGTGGCGTCCTCACCATACCAAGGTTCTTACTTTGCTAAGCAACGGGTTGCAGTTTTCATCAAACTTGAAAGATCTTGGGCTATTGTTTTCAGATTTGGTATCGGGTTTCATCACGTTGTTGGCGTGGTTCGTATCAGAAATGCTCTTAAATTATTAAAATATTACTACAATAATCATTTTTATTCATTTTTCAGAGGAATCTGTTAATGGTTTGGTCAAAAAATGGTGTTTACTAACAGATTCCATCCAAAAATTAACGTAAAGGACTATAGCAGTAACATTTTAATAGTTTAGGAATATTCCAGCTACAAAAAAAAGTTCAAGGACTATAGCTGTATAAAATCAAAAGTCAGGGACCAAAGCTGCACAAAATCAAAAGTCAAAGACCAATCTAGTAATTTACCCTTTTATCTTTTACCAAAATCATGCATTTTGTACGTTGTTTTATATTGGATTAATTTGAATGTTTATTATATTTTGATAACAGGACATTGATGTCTAGAGTAGTTGCTAAATGTGCTGGCTCTGTATTGGGGCCAAGCCTCTTCATGACCCCACGAGACTGCCAGCACCATGTGAGTCATGTATATACCTTAGGATCATTAATTTTACTGATTTAAAATTAATGAAATTTTATCTAATCATAAATATTGATGCTACTTGAAGCTACGGCAGCCCCTAAACGTAAAGGTAAGGGGAAAGCTACGTTGCTTGATGTTGCTAGGAAGGTGACGACCAAGGGGAAGTTGAACAACGAATTCGACCATACATGTTGGATATGGAAGGCCATTGAAGATAATGGCCCATGGTATGATAGTGCAATTGGGGTCCATACTAGGGATGCATTTGAGCCCTTCCACAATACTTGGAAGCAAGTGGATGCCAATTCAAAGAAGCCCATTTAGGAGCGAATGGCAGTAACAATTTCTGGTTATTGTAATTTGAATGAATCAGAGATATTTAAATTTTAAATAAACAAAAATGCTCTAACACTGTTGTTGCATGATTGGTTTAACTTCAACTTAGATGCGAATGGTGGATTAATCTAGTCTATCATCGACCGCGATTCGGCAAAGTGCTACAAAGATTGGAAGAACGACCTCCATAACTATTTCAAAGAGCTTGGAGGGGATGACAATGAGGAGAATGTTAGAGCTCACACCCTCGCCCCACTTTGAGGCCCTTAGAAACGAACAACATTAGGGCCGTTGCTATGACTGGTTTATGTCTAACAAGTTTAAGGTTAGAAACAGTTATTAAAAATTTTTATAATTTGATATTTATAATTTAATATAACCAAACCTGCTAAATTTACAATTGTTTATTTGTAGAAAAAATCAGTGACAAATTCAAAGAACCACAATAATCATAAGCGGGAGAGCTTGCATGGCAAAACCTCATATGCATACCACCGCAATAAGAAGGTGAGACTTTTACATAAGTGTTTTTTATACATTTAAATATATTAATGAATTACATATATTCTAACGAAATCAATTTGTTGCACAGTCAAATACACAAACCCAGCAGTCACAGTCAATGATCAATAACTGGGGTGACATGCATCGTCGTGGGTCAAACTGGTTTAACCCCCAAGCTGAGCAAACGCTTATAAGTATTTATATTATTACTTTTACTAATTCAAATTAGTATTATATTAACAAATCAATATATTTTTCTAACATGGTTGTTGAACAAATCGTACAGAATTTGATGGAGGGTGACAGAGTAACTCAAATGTCACAGTCAGCTTCTGGCTCATCTTCATCTGCAATTCAGGATGATGCCATTCTTCAGTAGGTCCTACGTCTATGTCGAGGGTATATAAAGGGAGTAGGCCCCACACTTCTGTGGAGGACCATCCTAGGCGCTTCTTCATCCTCGGGATCTCAGTCGGAGTACTCATTGTCGACGCAACTTCTGCCGGAGTATTAATCCTAGATTAATCACGTGCATGTCAATTATAAAAACATGTATGTGAACCAGATGGTGATGCAGCAGGCAATATCTGAGTTATTACCCAACTTCAGATTCACACCTATTAGTCCTTCCGACAACCTAGTCCCTCCAGGTCCCTCGTTTACTCCCTAGCCCTTGTAGGCCAATGATGATGCCACTGACGATGACAACAAGGCTGCAAATTTAGGCAATTGTTTGCTTTTTTTGATTATCATGTTTAACTATTAAGACATATCTAACATTGTATTTACGAATTTTATATTTTACCATGGATAATTTTTATTATTATTAATTTTATTTGCAATATTAATACTAAAATTAATCTGCATTTTATTTTCTGTTAATATTTTATTTATTTATTATATTATATTCTTTAAAAACTAAAAAATAATAATAATAATTATTTGGACATATGTCATCACAAAAACAAATGAGACAAGGACCATTTGCGATGACAAATGTTTCGTTTGCCATCACAAATACGCTATGAAATGTCAGCTAATACATATTAGCGACGAGAAATTTTAAACTAGTCGTCGCAAATAATCTTGTGCCACGTCATTTTTTATAGAATTGGCCATCTTAACTACAACAACTTTTTAGGGACGACTGCCGTTGCAATTTTATATGCGATAGCTCATTGTCATCGCTAATAAAGCTTTTGTGAATAGGATTTAGTGACAACTTATTGGCGACAATATGTTGTCACAAGAGCGATATTTGCGATGACATTTCATCGTCGCTAATAGTGTTGTTTGTTGTAGTGATATTTTATGCAAAGTCTTCTTTCTAACAAAGAGCGGTTGGAGTTAAACCAGGTGTTATCCAAGTTGCGAGGGAATTGCCATTAGGAATTATTGCAGCACCAATTCTAAAGAATTCAGTTTGCCAAGTTTCCACATTGTAAACACCAACATCATGACTCGATCCATATTCGATGTTGTCAACAAAGTAGATGCTATTGTTGTTGCACCTCACACTATTCGCAAGACTAATGCTTCAAGAGTTGCCGTTGCCAATGAAAAATGCCTTGTCACCGTTGAGATCCATACAACTTCCCACTCCATTCTGAACTTATAAAGCACAAATTTTATCATCTTCTCATATCTGAATTCTTTCCTGCTATACAAAAGACCCCAAAAGACCATGATGTGATTCCACTAAGTATATTGTTGCGAAATTATAAACAAAAATAGGTAACAAGAAAATTAGAAAAACAAGAACATGCATATTTATGTGGAAAACCCTAGACTGGAAAAAATCAAGGGTAGAGGAGAAGAAATCCATTAAATCAAATATCAGTACAAGATAAACAACTATAGCAAAAAGAGCATAATCATGAAACCTTAAAATTACATCATATATATACGTAAAACCTTAAAACATGAACCGGCTGAAAATTCTCCTAATAAAAACTCAAACATATATGTCACACCGCTAGCTTTTCGAGCTAGGCCAAACAGAATCCGGGTCACCAAACATTAACATATACTATACCTGATCTTTCCTATTGTAGCTGATGGCGAAAGAATTTGCCTACTGGGTAAGTTTAACAAACTCTATTCTAGCAGTAAGAGAACCAGAACAATCCATCAAACTTCAATAACTTATTCTCCATCATGTCGGGTAAAGAAAACTCAAATTTAACGAGTGAACCATTGTTGCAAAGTGCATATACTTGATCTCGGTCTCGGAAGTAAGAGATGTCTCTAAAAAAAATACCCTATTGGATTGCTAACAAAAGTCCATTTATGATCTACAGTGGGAAAAGCCAATTGGTTTTCTCCATGAAAACATGGCAAGGAACTTATTGGTTTTGCTCATGAACATAGAGGTTTTGTGTATCATATCTGATCTGCTGTTTCCATTAGTAGTAGTAGGTTGGTTGTGAATTATGGGGAAAAGAGGGAGATTGATGCACACTTGTGAAATGGGATTTAGAGGTTGGGCTTTAAGTTTAGGGTCAACAATTAGGAGCCAACCATGTGGTGATCCCTAAATGCACCTTCATATATCTGCCTCTAGTTCCAACACAAAAACCTTGTTCTTGTAGAAACTGAAGAAAGATCGAGAGGAGCTATGCGGATTCTCAGAAAGCCTAAGACAAGGAGGTTTAGGACCTTTATTCCAATCCGTGTTGGAACAAACATTTTGACACATGTGGCTCACTCCTGAAAAGGCAACGAAATACTTAAAGTGAAAGAGATGCTTTGTGATGTGTTCAAGGCAATCCCCATTTAGTCCAACAGTAGCACAATCTTCACTCTATGATTACAACTGACGCCGTAAGGACCGGTAATCATGATAATCAATATTATGACCAATATTTGCCATCCCCAAGTTTGGCAAATAATCAGTAGTCATTCGATTTGTCAAGAACTCCCTATTGTCGTCTTTTGTTGATGAATCAAGTATTCTCAATCTGCAAATTAGTGATGAGGAAGATGATCATGATATCTGAACTCATTATAATTGATATTTTTTATCCCAAAGTTGGGCAAATAATCAGTAGTCATTCGATCTGTTCAGAACTCTCCATCATCATCATCTGTTGATGGATAAAGTACTTGTCGACCAGCAAATTGGTGATGAGGAAGATGATCTTGACCTCTAAACACATTATGGCCAATATCCTAGATAATCGAAAAAATCAATAGTCATTTGTTCTGCAAACTGATTACCATCATTATCTAGGATACAATCACGACCGTCTTCCACTAAACTTATATGATTTTGGATTTTAGAAAGGAACTGCTAGGAAAATCAACGACTTTGAAAATGTTGCAAATATATGAATACCAGAGGTTAGACATACAATGGATGGTCCAGATGACTTGAGAATAAAAAAAAAAAAATAAATAAATAAATAAAAGGACTGCTAAAACAAAAAATATGTAACCTATGACATCATTGGGATTGGAAATATGATTTGAAGTTGCCGACATTTCGCATTATTAAGAAAGTTGATAAACAGAACAATAAGGGAAGCAAGAATCTCTAATAAGGACTCAGTTAGAAAAGAAGCAAGGTGGTGAAATAGAAGTAGAAAACGTCTAGCCATGAGCTCTTCCCACTCTGAAGGATCAAACTAATTGTCTTGATCATTATGTAAGTCAATGAGGGAAATATAATGGTTTTATTCTGCAGCAAGTCTTTGTATAAATATATGTATATGTATATATGTATATCTCTCTCTTAAAGACAGCGCATAATATGATATACATATGTTTATGTATATAAATAGATACATAGTATATTGTAGAGGCTAAAATCTACAGTCGAATCTAATTGAGTTGGGCAAAGGGCCTACAGCTGTATTGTTAAGCCAACTAAACTTCCGTTGAGTTGACCATTAGTGTTAGTTGCAAAATAAGAACAAAGTATAGTAAATAAAGTAGAGAACACATGAAATTTGTAGAGGTTCACTCTCAATGTGAGAGTTCGTCCTATATGGTGGCTTATAGGATTTCACTATAGTTGATAAAAGAGTACAGTGAACACCGTAGCGAAGATAATAAGAAGAGGGGAATCGGGGATTAGAGAATCAGGAGTAGTAGCAAAAAATAAGGTATTTCCAGAAAATCTAGGATGCTATGTCACGAAAGTTGGGATCCTTTGCATATATGATGATGCCCTATATTTACAAATGATGGATGATGCCTGTTTTGGTGCTGAACATGTAGTATTTGATGATGGGAAGTCATCTCTTCTTGATCTAGGTTGACTTTCCGTAGTTGGAGAGCTTTTTTGGAAAGGGAAAACAACCTTTTTGGCTGACTCTGGACCTAATATGGGTTGATCTCGGTGCAATTCTTGTGTAGGGAAGAACAAGGAAGGTTTCCTGGTATTTCCATGTTATGAATTTGGGCAAGTGCCTGAGTTGATTCTTGAGCTGATTTCTTGAGTCACTAAGCCTCGGCTCGACCTAATAGGGTCTTGGGTCGATCAAGCTCTCAAGTTGACTTGATGAGTTGTTGGGTTAATTCTTGAGTTGTTCTCCTTGATTTATGCTGTCACGTAGACGGTTAAAAATGAGGTACAAAATCTAACCTCAACAGTAAGCCCCCCGCTTCTTAGTTGATGAAAATCAACTTAAGGAGTGTTCATGTAGTTAAACTCATTGATCGAGCTGAAGAGCTAATGGCATAATTTGATAGTTCCTTAGGTTGCCCAAGGTGGCGGCTCAGCAATTGATTCCTTGTGGGGGATCACTGTGAGTCGAGCAGTTGCAGTCCACGACGGGGAATCATGCGGAGCAAGTTGCGAGGGCCAAGGCATGTTTCCCGAAGGTTCAAATGATGCCGCGTACATAAGGATTTTGAGTCATTCAGATCAAGCATTCACAACCGTCTGATTGATGAAAGTTGTTTAATGGGTTTTATGCTCGAAAAAACCCAAACTTTCCCTCTTTCTTCATTTCTTCTTCGTTTGAAAATCTGGAAACTTTTCTTGCACTCTATTTCTTTTTTCTCCATTGTCAAATCTTCAAGCTTCATTACTCAATGTAATTTCTCATTCTTTACTTCTTCTTTTTTGGATTTTTGCTTACATTCACTGCGGGTTGTCTCAGAATATCTTTATTGTTGCGATTTAGGTAGAAATCTTATGAAACCCTAGGCTTAGGGTTCGGTGATCTTCGTTTGGAGAAAGAGAGAGAGTTTGTTCCAAAAGTTGATTTTGGATTTTTGATTTTCCTACGACAAAAGAACAAATGATGAAGAAGAAAAGAAAATCAAAAATACTTTTCGAACATACCTCAAATGGATTAAATCATGGCAATATTGCCGAATCTGGTGAGAGCGGCTGGCTCAGGTGAATAGTATCATTATGATCCATTGGTGACTCTGTTGGAAGAGTCGGTTGGGGAAGGTGAAGACAAGACTAGACTGGGGAGGCTGACACGAAGTTCATCAGCTTTGCTACCTTGAGGAGAATCCAACCTTGAAGTTAAAGGCCAAAGAGGTCGAGTCATGGCGGAAAAGGTTTGGGATCCCAGACGAGATTGAGATTTGAGTTCTTGACTCGACCGAGAGTGCCGATAGCCCCCGAGAGGGTTGGCTTGCTCTTTACAAGCTTTCTTTACTGTTGAGATTGAGATTCCCTTTGCCAGAGTTAGCCTCTAAGTTCTTGCACTACTATGGCATTGCAATTAGGCAGCTAAGATAGAGCCGTTAGTGGAGGATCTTAGCTACCTCTACTCGCTAAAGCAAAACTCCCTGTCTAAAGGGCGGTTCATCTTGGCAAGTGGAAGAGAAACAAAATTTCTTTTGAGGAGGTTCGATCTACGAACCTTGATTTTTAAAAATTGATATGCTATGATTCATGGTTCGGTTAATACTTCGGGCTACCTTTAGGTCACAGTTATGTACTCAACTTACCAAGCTTCAGGCCACCAGTTCTGTTGTTGTTACTCCTCAAGTTGCTGCGAGGACTAGTTCTGCTTCTGCTGCTGCCATCATGTCTGGTATGTTTTATTTCCATTCTTTGTTGAATTTGGTGAAGAATGGTTGGTGAATCAACTGGACTTGTGATTTTTGGCTTTTTGCAGCTTTGAAAGTGAAGAAAGAATTCTTGTCCCATGCTAAGGTGGAGAAGATAGGGGTTGCCAAATCCCCTGCTGTCAGAGGCAAAGGTACGGCCGGAGACTTGGGAAAGTCGGCTATTAAGCTGATGGATCTCAATTTTGGTTCTCCTAAATCATCCTTCACTTCTCAATCACAAAAGAGAAAGTGGAGCAAATCTGAAATCTGCAAGTCGATGCTCCCTAACTCAGTGTTACTTCAAAATGATTCGAAGCCCGCTGCTACTATTGGCTCAGGATTGCTCACTCGAGCTTATTTGGATTGCCTCCTCAGCCAACCTCTGTGCTAGCTAGTTGACTTATTTTTTGGTGATTCAGTCATGGTTGGTGATTCACTCCTAAGCTTGTTGTTGCTACGGTTAGTCTTGGAATTGGTTTGATGTTTGTCATTATTGTAGAATATGCAACGTGGGCTCGTTGTTTCCCACCGATGTGCTCATGTCAAGGAGCTTGTGATTGATAAGGACCGAGAGATTGCTAAGTTGTACACGAAGCTTGTAATAACTGAAAATTTTCATTACAACATGTTTGCTTGTATGGAAATTTATGCTATGTAATGTATGTATGAATGAA